>JBBYHM010349786.1:2032-24505 GCA_038381775.1 Adansonia rubrostipa
TACTTTAATTTCTGCGTAGCCTGTGCTTTGGTTATTGTTGGGTTGTTATTGCAGTAATACTAGTGTTTTACCCTCCCATTTTGCACGTGCTAAGTCCTGTCTCACGTGCAGTGCAGTGCAGGTTTGGTCCCCCCGCACTTGAGTTAATTAAGCTGATGTTGTCGTTGTTGTTGTCGTTGGGGCGCTAGTCCCGATAACATCTTCATCCTGCCGACAGGCTTCTCCATATGCCCCCTGAACCCCTACCCTTCACCCTTCTACTCCTTATGTTTATTTTATATTTTGCAGTTTCATTTAACAATCATATTTTAAATAAACTAAAATAAAATATCCTTTTTCTATAGAACTTTTACCTTAATCCGTATATGCTCTACTCTTTCCAGGACAATTATACCATACGATTATAATTTCCAAAAGAAATAATTGTTTATAACAAAAATTGTTAATAAATTTATTAAATTAAATTTGATCATTTAATATTTAAATATAATGTGTAATAAGTAATTTTTTTAACAAAAACATGATTATATATGACATTATTTAAATATAATATTTTCTATTATGAAGTTCTTAATTTCTGTGTTGAAAAAAAAATCTTATCGCCTTGGTTTAATAGGCAATTGGAGGCTTACCTAAGGACCATCTATTCATGTGACCAGTAAATAATTGATTCGTCTAATAAAAAAATTGGTAAAAAAATTGGTTCTAAATTTATTTTATTACTTTTATTCTATTTTTTTTTTGTAAATTAAGATTTGAGTTTTTAATCTCTTAAATATATACTAAATATCATACTAATAAGTCAAATGTATATTTAATAAATATTTATTATGTTTAATATTTACGTAACATGCAAATAATAAATTTAATATCTAATCTATTTTCTAATTGAACTATTATACATATATGATCAAATCAATTAAATCAATAATCAGAAGTCTCATTGATTTTTTCTCATGTCTAAAATTTTATTCATTGCTTGATATTTCTTAGTATTTCTAGGTATTACTTGTAAATTGTTCCAATCTAGCCTTTAATTTTATAAAAGTAATATTAATTTGATCTTCACGTAATTTAATCTAAGATGAATACGTTTTATTCTTACAGGTGTGACAAGTTAGCACTATCTCCCATGGCATCTTATTAGATATAATATGTGATCAGTATGATAATGTTTATGCACAAGCGATCTTTCTTTTTTCTATTTTTTGTAAAATTAATTCATCTATAGCGTTTCACATGACATTTATTAAATGAAATACAAGATTGACTTTATCTATATAAGTTATTAATAAAGATAAAATCAGTTTATTAGATGTAAATAAAGTTGATAATGCTTAGTTTATAGGATATTGAGAAAATTCCTTATCACTTCACGTTTTTGTATTATTTACTGCTTTGTATTATCTTTTGTACTTGTTAGAGAATGTAAAATTCTAAGATAAATATAGGTTAGTGGTTTCAATGGTGTTGTGCCTTTTCCACGAAAATATTTATAGTTTTTTTACTATTCTTTATGGTATCAGAGCCAACAAGCTTTAACGAGTATATTCTTATTCTTATTTTTTTCATTTTCTTCATTCAATTCTTTATCCTTTGCCAAACACTATGGCTAATCAAACCACTTTCGATACCATTAACAACTCTTCTAATGTAACATACCATGCTTGAGCAATAATCAAAATTGTTTGTAAGTTTTATGATAAAGTAGGTTAGTTAGTTAAGAACTAATTTAAAATCAAATTAAAGTCATATCAACCTACAGCTAACCATGTTACTACAATTAAAAAAAATCACATTTGGTTAGTTGACAATGGAGTTTTTTATCATATCACTCTTTCACTCCAATATTTATCTAATCATTCTAAATATTGTGGTCTTGATATGTTGTTTATAGGTAATTGAACAGGTTTACCAATCACACACCTAATTTTATGTCACATAATTCTTCTTACCATTATTTTAAATTAAATGATGTTCTTTGTGTTTCTGCTGCTAATAAAAAACTTAATTCAATTTCCAAATTTTTTTTCATTTTAATTTTATGTTTGTTGAATTTTTTCTTTCTTATTTCTTAGTTAAGGATTTTCACACTAGAAAGCCCCTTGCTCATGGTCAAAATAAATATGGTGTTTATGAATTCCAAAACTCACAACCATTGATCAAAACCCTAGCTCTAACATTCGTGGTCTTAAGACAAATTATTCTACTTGGCATCAAAAGTTTTGTCATTCTTCCTCTTAAACACTTAAATTTATCATACGATTATTTTTTTTACCTTGTTTTCTTTTAAGTTAGTTACTTTATGTGATTCATGTTGCTATAATAAGAACTGTAGACTTTTATTCTCAAAATCAAGTTTTATCAATAGAGGACTTTAGATTTAATTTACACTAATATTTGGGGTCTTGCTAAAATCACTTCTATTGATGTTTTTAGATACTATGTTGGTTTGGTAGATCACTACACTAGATACATCTAACTTTATCCTATGCACTATAAAACTGATATCTACAAGCCTAAGTTTAAATCCATTATTGAAATCCACTTTAAGACATCAATTATTTCCATTTATTCTGATAGTTGTGGTGAGTATGGAAAACTAAATACATTCTTTTCTTCTTTTGGCATAGAAAATCTGCAAACTCCTTGTCATACCCCTTAGCATATGCAATAACTAAAAAAAGACAAAAGATCATTGTCGAAATTGGACTTCAATTTCGTATCAAGCTTCTATACGAACTACATATTGGTCATTTGCATTTTCTACTACTGCTTATCTTTTCAATAGGATTCCTTTACCTATTATCAATAACTAGTCACTTTTTGAACTTTTGTTTAATGAATCACCTAATTATGAAAAATTAAAAATTAAAAATTTTTGTATGTTTATGCTAATCATGGTTGAAACCTTATGCAAATCACAAATTAGAACCAAAGTTTAAAACTTATGCCTTTATTGGTAATTCTAAGCATCAAAGTGCATACTAATATTTAGATACTCGCACTAATAAGATTTTTACTTCATGACATGTGTTGTTTAATGAAACTCAGTTTCCTTTTGCTGCTCAATTTTTTTAAATAGTCTCATGCTTTTGATCTTCTTTGTACCTTGCTATTCTCTTTTTCTACGATTACAAGATCACCTAATGCATCTCATTCATCTTCACCTAAGTTGTCATCACTTGAACAAGTGATTAACCTCTATGCAAAACTTTTCTTTGGCTGGGTAAAAATCTCTAACTAGTTATAACTGTCCACTTCATCTATTTCCACATCATAATTTGATAACATTGTATCTCCATCATTATGGGCTCAATGCATTCATCTTATGGTCACTAGGTCCCAAAAAAATATCTTTAAGCTTAAAACAATTAAACTTAGTCACTTAAAATCCCTTTCCTAATTCCATTGAATTTAGATATGCTAGACAAGCTATTAAAAATCAATTTTGGAAACTAGCCATGCTTGATGAATATCAGGCTTTATTGCAAAACAAAACACAAAAACTTCTTCCAACACCTCAAAATAGGACTATTGTTGGATATAAATGAGCATTTAAGGTCCAAAGAAATTTGTATAGAAGTGTGTCAAGGTATAAAGTTAGATTTGTAACTAAAGGTTTTAACCAACATCCAGGCCTTTATTGTAAAGAAGCATTTAGTCTAGTTGTTAAGCCAATAACCATTAGACTTGTCTTACTTATAGCTATTTCTAATAACTAGCCACATCACTTGCTTGATGTTAATAATGCATTTCTATAAGGTAATTTGCTAGAAGAAGTTGACATGCAACAGCCTCTTCTTTTGGTTAATGTAAACCATCCTAATTATGTTTATAAGCTTAATAAAGTAATTTATGAATTAAAATAGCCCCCTTAAGCATTGTGTTGCACACTCAGTAAATTTTTAATAGATTCATAACTCATTTATTGATGCTTTTCGTATTTATTTTTGCAAAGAATAGAATTCTCCCTTACATATTGATTTATGTAAATGTTTTGATTCTCATAGGAAATACTCACTCTTTTCTTAAGAATTTTATTATTGCATTGGCAACTCAATTTTCGATGAAAGACTTGGGGCATCTAAATTATTTTTTAGGAGTTAAGATTATCCCTACATTTCAAGGATTGTTTCTCTCTTAACACAAGTACAACATAAGATATTGGCTAAAACTAACATGGATGTTGATAAAGAGGCAAATATACCTTTATCTACTATTATTTCCTTAAGCTTTCTTGATGATTCTGCTGCAACAAATATTGAAGAATATAGAAAAATTATTGCTCTCTTCAGTATCTTACTTTTACCAGCTTAGACATCTCTCAGTACATGCATAAACCAACAGTTATTCATCAAAAACCCTTGCAGTATGTTAAAAAATATCTTAAACACACACTATTTCATGCTTTCTAAGACTTAGATTAGGTTGGCAACCATGATGATCGTATTTTTATTTTAGCTTATGTCATTTATCTTCAAGGTACTCTAGTTTCTTGGAGTTCCATAAAAAATAATAAAAGCAGTTGCTTGTTCATCCACTGAAGTTGAATTTTAAGCTTTTGCTACCATTATATTAGAACTTACATGGATTCAATCATCATTCTCTGAATTAAAAGTTTAGCAGTCTTCCATTCTAACTATGTTTTGTGATAATCTCAATATGATTTGTACTTGTGCAAATCTAGTTTCCACACTAAGATGATGCATTTAGATGGATTACTTTGTTAGGGAGAAAATTTATCAAGGTATACTTTAGATGGCTTAAGAAAACCATTATCTTGAGCTCGATTTCAGTTTTTACTCTCCAAGGTTGGTGTCACTAATGGTTTCACCATTTCGCAAGGGCATATTAGAGGAAATACAAGATTTACTTTATCTAAATATGTTGCTGATAAAGATAAGACTAGTCTATAAAATAGAGATAAAGCTAATAATACTTAGGTTATAAGATATTGATGAGGTTTTTTTTTATCAATTCACCTTTTTACATCATCTACTATTTTGTATTATATGTTTTACTTATCAAATAATGTAAAGTTGTACATCAAATAAAGGTTAATAAATTCAATGGTGTTGTGCTTTTTACACCTGAATGTTCTTAGTTTTTTTACAATTCTTTAACATTTACATGAGTAATCCAACCATCATAACGAATCAAATTGATGAAAAATCATATTGTTATATTTAATGAAATTAAGGACTCAATTGCACCAATTTAAAAAAGTTAAAAAGTCTAAATATGCCTAATTTAGAGGTTGCTTTGATGATGAAAGAATTTGCATGATGTTTAAACACAATTCAAGTGCCAAAACATTGGAGAATTAAGCATCATATATAGAATAAAAGGCCATTAAAATTTCAGCATCATAAAATAATTTGTTTAACATAATCTAGCACAATTCATGAAAAATATATGCTACCTTGCAAACTTTGATAGTTAGCCACCATAAAAACACCAACCTAGAGTTCTAGCAAAATATAAGCAATTTAATATGAAAATCTTCAAAAGAGGGAAAGGATTTAGCCAAATTCTATTGCTAATAAGGATTTTCATTTTCTTGTAATTAATGTTACAAGGATCATATACACATATTTGTAGGGTATCTTGGCTACTCTTAATCCAACCAAGATTTGCACATTTTTTTAAAATAACCCTTATATTATTAAATTCATTTAATTAAGTCTTTAGAGTTTTTCAATCAAGTCGAAGTTGTTTTCTCTATTTGATTTCTCAATTAAGATTAGATAAAGCAAATTCCTTTGCACTCATTTAATTTTTTTCAATATATTTATGAATCAAAATTGATATTTAGTGATAAATAATGACAACATAAAGGTTAAAATTACCAAACTTGTTCAACAAACTTGTTCATACGTAGTGTTTTAGTATAATTCAATCATTTTA
This sequence comes from Adansonia rubrostipa, assembly GCA_038381775.1. Lineage (NCBI taxonomy): Eukaryota > Viridiplantae > Streptophyta > Magnoliopsida > Malvales > Malvaceae > Adansonia > Adansonia rubrostipa. The sequence goes on from JBBYHM010349786.1 coordinate 7,943, forward strand.
TCCTAATTAAACATGTAATATTGTTTATTGTCCACTTTATATTAGTCAAACCCAATTATTTCTTCAACCTAAAGTCATAAACTATGAATGAAAATTGACAAACATTTTATTGAACACATTGGTTAAGGATTTCTCAAGTCAATATTTGTTAAAAGAAAATGAATTCTCTATTTACTACTTATCTATCTCCAAGTGTTTCATACCATACTTAATATTTATCCTTCTTTCCATCAATGGATAAGACAACATTAAATGGTATTAACGCATAACAATTTACGTATAAAATACTATAAAGATCTAGAGAATAATGAGCACTTATGCAACTATGGAATGAGAATTATTAAATTTAATTGATATTTCAAAATGGATTTCCCATAGCAAGTTCGTTAAGTGAACTTACTCAAACAAGCACCTACATGTTTGTTTACTAATCCTTATACTTTAGTTTGTGACTATGTCACATGCTTCGTAAGTGTAGATATTTGATTTTCGCTACTAATAAATCTCTTCTTAAAGAAAAATGAAATTGTTCTACAAGCATTTGCATTTCAAAATAACACAGGTAACCACAAGAAGTAATCATATCACTTCATTGAAGTTGCTTCACCAAATGTTATTTGTTAGAAATATATTGTCAAGAATAGCTAATGCTTGGAATTCAAAATAACCCTTGTTCGAAACAACTCATATTCAAAACAGCTTATGCACGGATAACCTATTTTAAAAAAACTTTTATTTAGAATAGCCCATGTCGAGGATAGCTCATATTTAAAACAACTTTTGTTTAGAATAGCTCATGATTAGAACAACTCATGCTTACAACAGTTATCGATTAGAACATCTTTTGTTCAAAACAGCTCTTATTTAAAACAGCTCTATTCAGAATAGCATCTTCATGGAATGAGTTCACTTATAAAATAATGCTCTTATGGAAAGGCATCCTCACTAAGAAATATTTCACAAAAGACATTTCACTTGATACTATTTCATAGAAGAACTGAAAATAACCAAGAATCTAATGGGGTTATTGGCTTGGTTTTACCATTAGGATGTTTTGAAAAGTTTGATTTGGTGGATAAGATATGAAGATAGTTAAGAGGCCTTATCTTAACTTTTTCTTGAAGTATGAGTGTTTCTCACTTTATTTTAAAACAAATAATGAACTCTTAGTCATTATTTATATCCATAATAATCTAAATTCCTATTAAATAAAAGTAATTGACAATCTTCTTCATTATACCTATTAAAGACACAAGTATTGTAACTTCTACTCCAAGACCTACATATACTAGTTCTTTCAACTCTTTTAAGGACTTTTTAGCATTTTATCAAAATAATTACTCTCAACCTCTCTCTATATTTCTCCCCTTTTAGATTCTCTCCTCAAGCTTATTTTCAGCCATACTCAATTATACTCTATCGTCTCTCCATTCCCTTCACCTTAGCTACCACCACTCATCACTACACTCAATACTTTAGAATCTATTTTAGTCTTTTTATTTGTTTTTCCTTGACACATTTCGTTCACTTATTTGTAACATATTCTCTCTCTACAAAAGAACCTTTTATAGTAATAAATAATATAACTACTAGTCTCACGGCTTTATAAATGTCGTTTCTTGGTAATGTATCAACTATAAATAATTTAGGAAGGAATAATATCAAATTTTGCCCATGTAATAAGAAATGGTCTAATGTGATACATGTACTTCTAAAATCTGCGATGTGTTATTTATAGTATCATTTCGTGCATCACTCCATGCCGCCGTTAGTTGAAGACAATGACATGCATGAACACCAATGATATAGTGACATTTGACATTTTTGCCACGTCAATCATAGACACATACCTAATATGAGCACGTGGCAGATACATGTCATAAACATTGATGCCATGAGTCAACTTATTACTTGCTTGCCAACCTTTATAAAAGCAATTTTTTTTTCCACATATCTTGTTTTTCTTTTCTTTTTCTACTCTATCCTTTTCTCTTGTTCATCTTCTTTAACCAACCAGCACTTAAGCCTAAAATTCTGCTGGTCATAGCCACCATGTTCGTCGTACATCGCCATTGTCACAGTTTCTAAATCGAATATTCCCAAAAAAATATTTCTTTTCTCAAAACCTTAAACACTTCTATCAGACTTGAATTCCCAAAAAACTTCCTAACCTTGTAGATTAACCAAAAATCCTAATTAATATTGATGAAATACATATCCCCGCCACTCAAATATGCCAAAAAAATGCACCAAAATAGCATCCTTTATCATCTTTCTTCCATTTTATGTTTTGAAAACCTACCCCAAAAACACTCATAAAACCTATGTCAATTATGCATGTGGACTTCGTATAATTCCAACACCAAACTAACCGGGGACAAATTGTTGTAAATGCCTTAGGAAAACTTTTTCTTTTCTTTTTTTTCTTTTCATTAAATATCTTAGAATTTTGATGGTTTATTAATAATAAAAAGCATTAATGTAAATGAATTCCTTGTTACATTAGAGCCTGCGATAGTCATTGACAAAACGATATACTGTATATTAACCATGATATTTGAAAAAAAAAAAGTAAATAAAACCATTCAAAAGTATTTAATTATATCTCACTGTGTTCGTGTCATGAAAAAACCTGACAATGCCTGCAAGTAGAGGATACAATATATATATATATATATATATATATATGAGACACTTTTTTGACCGAAAAAATACTCTTTCTTTTTAAAAGAATTGCCATTGAAAAGTAAAAGAATTAAGAGCGGAAATGTAAAAATAAATGGAGAATAAAGATTAAAAAAATGAACAAAAGAGAATAATACCAATTATCAATTGTGATAAAAAAAAAAAGAAATTAAAGCATCAATCAACAGAAAAGAAAAAAAATTAATTGAACTGTGTGCATAAAGGTTAACCTAATCACATTCTAAATTGATATGGAGGTTTTTTTAGAGTAGCGTCTCTCTATTTATAATAGCAATAAAAGAGGCTCCTATTTATTTAACAATTTATGCAAAGCAAATACAATGAGTTAGTAATTATTTATGTAATAATTTTTATTTTAGAAAGTCTACGTTTTATATTTTAAAAGGTTCTTGGGGAAGTAAATTATAGCTGGAAATATGTATAATTGCTAATACTTATATAAAAAGAATTATTGAAAATATATCTACAATTAATTAAGCTTTTATTTTGGATATAAATTCTTAGCAGTATACGGCTTATATATTTTATTTAGGTTGATAATTACATAGATTATTTCCTAATTAACTACTAAAATTACTGTCGTTTTTTAAATAGTGAATGCATATGCCTATTTATTAGTGCTGAATTTTTATGTTTAAAATAAATAATTGAATTTAATTAGAGTTGAATTGTAAAATAAGAGCAAGAATATTGGATATCATAAAAAGAAAATTAATGAATTTCATTTAGTTAAAATGTTATTTATTAAATCAATAAAAGTATATCAAATTAAATCAAATTCATTAATTAGAGCACATGCGCCTTTTATTTAAGGTATTTTACAGGTAAAAAAAAGTTTCCCTTTTGAATATAAGATTTTAAAAATAAAGGGATTATTTAATGAAAATCAAGATTTTTCCTTTTGAATATAAAGAGTTGCCTATAGTTAAAAATAAAAGACAAACAAACAAAGTCAACTAGACTTATACTTAATAGGACATGAAGACGAAGATTAAAACGTTTCAGTCGAACTTGGATTAGTTACCATTTGATTATTTTAGGGTCAAATTCGGCTTTTAACGGGTTTTGGACCAAGCTAATTTTTATAAATAATAATATATAAAATAATTTTTAATATTTTAATTTTAATGACTTTGGTGTTTAAATGAAAAAAATTAATTTAAATTTAATTATAAAAATATCTAAATATTATATAAAAATAATTTTTTAACATTTTAATGTATTTAAAATAATAAAACAAACTTTTAAGCTCAATACGATCAAGTTTTTATTTGGACACAGCCCATGGATATTTCTATCACTTGGTAGGGGTGGAAAATAGGAAAATATGAAAAAATAGAAGAAGCAGAAAGTGAATAGATAGAGATTTTTTTTATTGGCGTGGTTGGTAAAAATATGGAAAAGTTAAAAGGAAATATAATTTTCTTTTCCTTCGTTACTTGATAAAGTTAAAAAGTAAAAAAAAAAAAAAAAAACCTTAAAAATTATATTATTGTACTATTATACATAGCAAATTAAATTTAATAAAAAAAGGTGGATAATATGTTTGTAAACATAACTATTGATTCATATTCCTCCATTTTCTTTTCACTAATTTGAAATGATTTAATTTTATGAACCCTAATAAAATAATTTTCGTTTTAACCAAATAATAATAAAAAAATTTTTAAAAAAATTTTTATCCATCCTATTCATCCTCTCACTTTTTTTTTTATTCTACCAAATAAATTGCTAGTGCTTAAAAGTAAAATAAGAAAAAAAATTGTCATTAAACGTAATTAGAGTGAAATTTTAGCCAATCAAGTCTTGCTTTTTGGTTTAATATAGTTAAGAAGGCAAGTCTTGCTTTGGTTGATTAATATTTTTTGTATCAATTTATTCCACATCATATTTTCCCCCAATAATTAAAAAGAAAAAGAAAAGAAAAGACACCATAAGTGAGGGAGGAAAAAAGAAAAATAAGGGAAAAAAATCATGTTGTATACCAATCTTTTCCTTTTACGCTTTTTTTTTTTTACATCAATTTTTATGTTTTTAATTTTAATTTCTTTAAAATTTATTTTTCTTACTTATTTTTGCTCATTTTTATTTTTTTCTCCTAAGCCCTCTCCCTCTTATTCTCCTTCTTTCAACTTTTCCCAATTATCTAAATGGAAAATATATATATATATAGGAAAAGTATATATAAATAATAAAATAAATGGAAAATCATATATATATATGTAAATAATAAAAAAAATAAATAGGAAAAGTATTTGAAATGACTAAATGTTAAAGAATAAAAAATAAATGATTTAATGTGTCAATTGTTCGTTAGTCAGTGTCGACCGACCATGCCTTAAATGAAAGTAATACAATGGTAGTGGAACTCAACAATAATAGTTCCATTTTTCTTCGCTTAAGAAATGAAGTAATTATAAGTATATGTATTATTATAAAATCTCTATTTTAATTTGATGTCTCCGATCAAATAGTACAAATTCAATCAAGAAAATTATATAAAATAAAAGCTAAACTCTAATTATAATAAAAAATTAAAAATATTTAAGTTTTCGTATTTTTAAAATATAAATATTCACTAAAAAACTAATTATTTAAAATACTACTTACTTTCCAATTATTTTTTTACATTTTAACTTTCTTTTATTTTAATTTTTTTTTTGGGAAAAACTTATTTTTTCATCCACAGAGTAGGTATGATAAATTTTTATAGTTATTTTATAATATTCTCTTAATATATTAAAGACGATAGATGCGATGCATATATATATATATATATATATATATATATATATAAAATTACGAAAATAAAAATGAACTCTTTAGCACAAAAAACAAAATTTGCAGTGAAGGCAATAAAAGTGAAAACAAATTTAAAAAGCTGAAAAAAGGGTGATATTGGGCACAGTAATAGTGAGGCAGTCAAAACTCAAAAAACTTTCAAGTCAAAATTAAACATAAATGATAAATGTTGGGTTTTCCAGTTTGTTTTTTTCCGATTGGATGATCATGATAATTTTCAATATCACTAACTATTATATCATATAATAGTACAATATAAGACACAATCATGAGGATAATTTTACGAAAACTTTTATCTTTTACTAGGTAGAAAGGATAGAAAAAGGTAAAATGCAAAATTTGTTGTTTTAACGGTTAAGTTATAAAATAGAAAAATGGTTATGAAATTTAATCACTGGATTAATAATTTTTTTTATTTTTATTAGAGGTGATAATTGAACGAGGTTAAATCCGATCATATTGGGATTGAGTATTTTTAGGCTTTTATTTTTTTTTGACTTTTTTCAAGTTCAAACCTTTTAAGTTTGGATATGTTTGAGTCCAAATTGAGTTTTACGTCACTTTTTTTATTTTATGTTAGATTTAATCATTATTACATAATATAAATATTTAAATACAAAAATAAATTGTTGTTATATTTAAGTAAGTTTTTGTATTTATTTATATTTATATTTATATAGTAATATAAATATTTGTTAAAACCAAAAGCATATAAAATTAATTTATTATATAAAACCAATTTGTTATATAATTGTTTATAAAAAATATGTTATCATATTGATATTTAAAATAATTGATTCGATAAACTCAATATTCAACATTATGATTTAAATCACGCATACATATAATATTATTGGAAGACAAATGGAAGATAAGAATAAGGTTTAAGAGTTAGTAAGATATTGCAAAAAAAAAAAAAAACTATTATTAGTTATTACTCAATTATTTGTCTGAATGATATAATCCTAACTTAAAACTAAATTTTTTAAGAAATCATCATTAAAAATTATTTGATATATGTAGTATATATTTAAATATTTTAATAATTTATAACTTGAATAGTAAAATTTTAAGTAATATGATGTCTAATTAAGATGAAATAATATAAAAATTTGCAGACATGATTTTTAGACATGATATGATTATATGACATGCGAATGATGTGTAATATATAAAATAATATCATGATCTTCTTAATTAATTATGTTGTGATTAAAAAAAAATGATTACTAAAAAAATTGTGAATTCTATTAAAATGGGGAAATATGAGTAAATTAATTAAGTCTAAGCGTAAAAAGCAAAGTAAACAATAGTACTAGTAGTATAACTATTTCTTAATTTTTATTTGTTTCATTATAATATATAAAATTAGTGGTGTGGTTATTAGTACAATTGTTCGTAGGCTTGTAATTCATCAATTAATAGTATAACTTTTGCTATATTGTTTTCAACAACTTTTAGGCATGTCACAAATGCAAAATATGACAGAAAATAAATAAATAAATAAAAACGTTAGGTTAAAAAATTTAAGAACAATAAAATATATTTAAAAAATACCATTTTATGCAGTAAAATATTCAAAGATTATAATCATTTTATGCTTTATGGTTCTAAGAAAATATCCACGTATAAATTAATTTTTCTTATATTATCATCTTAAGATAGGTTTAATTTTTATTAAACATATTTATTTAGATGGTTGATTTACTAAGACATGGAGGTTAAAATTGCAAGTAGAAAATATAATATTTTGATAAAATTTGTATTCTAATATATATAAATTTTTAAATAAATAAGCAAAAGATCAAAATCAAATTAATAATTAAAGTTTTATATTATTAAAAAAATATTTATAAATTATAATTTAATTATTATTATTTTTAATATTAAATTCAGAGATATAATGGATTTGGGCTAAAGTTCATCTGATTCTTACTACCAAAATCTTGCCCCTCAATTCCCCTGCCATCATCATTTCTCCTACTCAACTCAGTAAATACATATACAGACACATAACTCTTTTATAATGCATTTTAAAAAAAATAAAGGGATAAGATAAGGTTTTTTTTTTTTTTTTTAATCAGGTTAGAAAAGTTAGATATAAAAAAAAATAGTTATGTATGCATTCGTACGCATATAATTATGTGTATATAGTTTTTCTTTTTTTTTTCTCTTTAACTTGTTTATTTTAAATAGATTAACTCCATTATTTTTTTTGTTTATTATTTTAAAGGTTTTTTAATTGATGTTTGTAAATATTTTAATTATTTTTATTTATATTTTTCTTTTCATATGTATATATTCTTTTAATTAATATCATTAGACAATAATTAATGTTTCTTTTATTTTTAATATACTCGTTATTATTATTCTTATTAATTATAAAATTTTTACTTATAAATAATGATGAAAGATATATAAAAAAAATAACGATGAAAGAATAAGGGAGGGATCCAAACCCACTTTAAGTAGCTCAGCCGCCCATAATGGGCACCCGTGTTGCTCTTCCTCTTTCGATTTTCTCTCAGAAAAATAATATCTATCAACAACAAAGCAAACCATCTGATCGAGAAGAAAGAAGGAATCTCCCTACAAAAAAAATAAAAAATAAAAACAAACCAACAGTAACCTCCATTTCTTCCCTTTCAAATAAAACCATGAATTCAATCTTCCTCTCTTTTTCTACCTTCTTCATCTTCAACTTTCCTTAATTAAGAAGAGTATTTCCTTATCAGAGACCAAACCAAACCAAAACAAAACAAAAATCTTTTCTTTTAGTTTGTCTTGAAAATCAATCCTAAAATGAGTAGCTTTGAAGAGTCCTTAAGATCTTTGTCGTTGGACTACCTCAATCTCCTCATCAATGGCCAAGCTTTCTCTGATGTAACTTTCAGTGTAGAGGGTCGCTTAGTTCATGCCCACAGGTGTATTTTAGCTGCAAGGAGTATCTTCTTTAGGAAATTCTTCTGCGGACATGATCCTCCTCCATCTGGATTAGACCCGGTTGGTTCCAGGATGAACCCAGCTGCTGCTGCAGCAGGGTCTAGCCCTAGGCCTGGAGGTGTTATACCCGTCAACTCAGTGGGATATGAGGTGTTCTTGCTGTTGTTACAGTTCTTGTATAGTGGCCAAGTCTCTATTATGCCTCAAAAGCATGAGCCAAGGCCTAATTGTAGTGAAAGAGCTTGTTGGCATACACATTGCACATCTGCCGTTGATCTTGCTCTCGACACTCTTGCTGCAGCTAGATACTTTGGTGTTGAACAGCTTGCTTTGCTTACTCAGGTTTCCCTTCCTTTGTAATTGCATCAATAATCATCACTCGTCTTTGGATTTTTCTTTTTTTAGTCGTCAGACAAAAACTGGGCTTGGATTTTGGAAAGTGGAATTTAATCAGTACTGCTTTCTTTCTTCCTTTTCGATTTTTTTTATTAGAGGAATTTTTAATCTAATGAGTTATGACAAGATCAAAGTGGGTTTCTTTTCTTTTAACAATCAATAAGCTTTTGTTGTTCAAATTTGCTGCATCAAAATCTTCATTTTCTTTGAAGTGGTAGTTGGGTTTTGATCTTCAACTCATTTAGTAGCCTCTTTTCTGCAGCAGAAAATCTTCTTTTTCCAGTTTTCTGCTAAAGCGCTTGATTCAACTATTAATTGTTTCGGTTTTCCTTTCACTGTATCCATGGGCTCTTCTTCTTCTTCTTTTTAGTTTTTTCTTCTTTATCATCATTGAATTCTTTTTTTTCTCTTTGTTTTTCCTACTACACTTGATGTTGAAATGATTTACTATTTTCTTTTGAGTAAATGCTGTTAAAACAATATTCATGTTCAATAACGAAAGAAAAGAGAAAGGTTAATCTAATTTTGATTTCATGTAACCATATATATATATATATTCTTTTAAATATATAAAATTATTAAAATTTAATCTCTGATCACTTGAACTAAAAACTATTTCTTCCGTCTAAAGGCTACATAGCGAAGAATTTCTAAATTTAGATCTTGATGATCTCTAGTCATGTCTTCCACAGTAAGCACCACCTAACTCAGCATAATTTTTGCATAAAAATATAACACCCATTGGGTTTTTTCTTAACCAGTGCAAAAGAAACATCTTCTCACTTCCAATCGGATTGCATTGACAAAAGCTGACTCTTTGTTCTTTTTTTTCACAGAAACAATTGGCCAGCATAGTCGAGAAGGCCTCAATTGAAGATGTAATGAAAGTATTGATAGCTTCAAGAAAGCAAGACATGCGCCAGCTTTGGACTACTTGTTCCCACCTTGTGGCCAAATCGGGCCTACCACCAGAAGTTCTCGCCAAACATCTTCCCATCGATGTGGTGGCCAAAATTGAAGAGCTGCGTCTCAAGTCATCCCTTGCTCGGCGCTCCCTAGTTCCTCACCATCACCACCATCATGATCTCACCGCTGCTGCTGATCTTGAGGACCAAAAAATTCGTAGGATGAGAAGGGCATTAGACTCATCGGATGTTGAACTAGTCAAGCTTATGGTAATGGGAGAAGGTCTGAATCTTGATGAATCATTGGCTTTACACTATGCTGTCGAGAACTGTAGCCGGGAAGTAGTTAAGACCTTGCTAGAGCTTGGTGCAGCCGATGTTAACTACCCGGCTGGACCTGCAGGCAAAGCCCCACTTCACATTGCAGCGGAAATGGTATCACCAGATATGGTTGCAGTGCTTTTGGACCACCACGCAGACCCTAATATAAGAACCGTCGATGGGGTGACTCCTTTGGACATTCTAAGAACTCTAACCTCTGATTTCTTGTTCAAAGGTGCTGTGCCGGGCCTGACTCACATTGAACCAAATAAGCTTAGACTATGTCTTGAGCTTGTTCAATCAGCAGCTTTGGTTATCTCGCGTGAAGAAGGGAGGGCCGCAAACGCACCAACTTCATCAACTGCAATTTATCCACCAATGAGTGATGAACATAATAGCAGTAGCAGTGGAAGCAATCTTGCTAGCCTTAATATGGATTCAGGGTTGGTTTATCTCAATCTTGGTGCTACAGGTTCAGCTCCAGTGGGTTTGAGAATGGAGCGTGATGATGATAGCAGCCACAACAGCCAAAGAGAAGCCATGAACCGACGTGACCCAATAATGTACCATCACTCTCAGGACTTCTAGCTCCAAAACTTTCTTTCTCTTTCTCTCTCCTTATATCAATCACTATATATAACAAATGGATGGTGAAAGACAGGCAAAATAGTAGTTCATGAAAACTCACTCATGTGAGATTATTGGATTATATATATATTTTGTCAGTCCTTTGCTTTCAATCACTAGCATTTTTCCCTTTGCTGTGAGGGTTGCTTTTTAGTTTCTTTTTTGTTTTCTGTAGGCTTTCATAATCATGATATGAATTGCAGTTTCATTGGAGTCTCTCATGGGATGAGACAAGGGGAATCTGAGATTTGCTCTCTGGTAAGGGGGTCATGGATTGGAGGAGAGAAGCAGGTCAATCTTTTCAAGCCCGGCCTGTCAACTCCTTTGTATTTACTGATAGCATCTAAATATCATGACCCATTTATTGTCACCTTTTATTTTTCTCTGTTCCCTCACACTCACCTTTCCATTTTATGTACTACTACTATATATATACACGTAGATAAATGATAAAAAAAATTCAACAGGTTATAATATAATTAACACTAATAAATGATAAGTAGTTATAAGGAAACACGTAATTAAGAGAGGAGATTTTGGTTACTAACATATGGTGGGGTTTCTTGGCCTTTCTTAGGCTTTGTTTGGACATGGATTACTTCTATTTTTCTAATGAAAGAAATGAGTTGTTTATCCCCCTTTTTTCCCATTTGTTTCCTAGCACTCATTGGGCTTTCGCAGAAGCTCGACTGGCTATATGGTGAGGTCTAATTATTCTAGTAGAAAATCACAAGGCAGTGGACAAATTGATTGGTTGTCTTCCATGAGTGCAACACTCAGTGTGACCTCACTGGACAGCTTAATATATATATATATATATATATATTGGTATTATCTAAATCTGTATTCCCTCCATGTAATCCTTCTTTTTGTCCCCCTTGCCATTTTTGGGCTCCTATACCTCCCCCCCCCAAAAAAAAAAATACAGCTAAACCCTAAATTTCTTAATATTATTATTTTGTCTGAACCCACTGGGTATGTAGGTCAGCATATCCCTGGGCTACTTCAGTTTCCACCATGCATATTTGCTATAGATTCTTTCTTAATCTCCTTATTCTATTCTGAAATTGAAGAGGGTTCATCAGCATATCTGCAATTCCATGCTGCATGCAATTTGGGTCAGTGGGCTTTCTTGTTCACCATCAGGTAATAATTCTCAATATATATATATATATCATTCGTAAATGAATCTCCTGGGAAAATCCATCAGTCATCTTGGTATTCCTTCCCTACTTGCAGAAATGTGCAAAAGAATATATTCTGATTGTCGTATGAACATAATGAAACTAACTAGTCCAGCTTCCTATGATTATTTTATGAACAATTATAGCAATTTTTTTTTCTTCTCATGTCATGAGACTGCTGCTAAGCTAAGAACATTTCCTAATTTAGGCTGCCTTTCTTTGTTTCATCATGCTCCAAATTGTTTTTACCATTTCTGAGGTAGGGTAAGTCTTGCTTTTTCATTTATATGTACTTCTACTTGCTGATTAATGACTAATTTAGTAATTAGCTTCTTAAAACGTCACATCATTAATGCAACTTATTTATTTTAAATTTAATTGCTCGAGCTTTAGTGCCTCTTTAGGTAGTTCAAAATTATTGCAATTAAATCTGGAAGAAAAATTACAATTGCTTCTGTGGTAACTGTCTTTATCTTTAATTAACAAGGATGAATCTTGTATCTTTGACGACTCTTGAACATAAAACTTACAACAATAAAAAAGTACTAGTTTTTCTTACTTAATATCGGCCTACCGATTACATTGCACCTGTTTAGCTTGTAGATTATGGCCTTTCAGAACCTTATTTGTCTGCTAGAACATTTCTGGACATAGTGGGACAAGCTAGACAACTAAAGCATGTGTGGAAGTTGAGTTTTTTGTTCTTCTGCGGGGAAGAAAATAGATTTAATAGAATTAGGAAACCAAGAGCTACATCGATATGTGAAGGTCAAATACGAGCTTTTTGGTACCGACGTCAATGCTACTTGGAACTCCTAGATTACCTATTTATTTGTAAGCTCTTACAGAATGCATGTGGTATCTGTCTCTATCAAGAGCTTTAAGCTTGTGTCTTGTTTGACATCCCACACTCACTGATCCATTCAATGAACTCATGTTTTAAGATATATCATTATGAGCTAAATCAACGGTCATGGCTATTGATTGTATGAAACAAAGAAAAGACTGCAAGAAGAGTGAGACTGCATCTTCAACTATATTCATGGATAGTACATTATTTTTCAACTACTATTTTTGATTAACAGCATGTAGCTGGACTTGGATGGCCATTGTAGTCAAGATACATTCTTAACTTTCCCTCATATCATGATGTAACATAAAAGAAAAGTTATGACATGATCTTGAAATGGTACAATATTTTGAAAGTGTTGAATTCCCTATAAAATTTTGCATGCATATGAGATGTACTTATATGACATTGGAGGAGGACTAACTCAAGAACAAAAGTCATATTATACATAATTGTCTGAGTAGCAGAGAATTCTTGTAATGGATGCTTTGTTGCTTGTGTAAGTTTGCATTAGTATGAACTGAGAAAAAAACCCTCCTATAATAATGTTTCTGTAAATGGTCCTTAGGTTTATTTAGGTTAATGTTAACATTAATTGTTATGGCTACAAAAGATAGACATCTTTACCTACCTAGAATAAAAGCAATAACTCATACACTGATTGCTGTAAGAAGCCATGTCTAACAAAAAAGAATAATATATATGTATATATATATATATATATATATATATATATATTGCTGTAGTTTTGGGTATTGTCTTGCAACAATTTTTTCACCTTTCAAAATATATGTATTAAGTTGAGTATCAATTATTTCAAAATTTTAAATTGATAGGTAATAATTTAACTATTTATATTTAAGTTTCAACAGGATTTTTTACATTCAAGTTAGACAATGATTAATTAGTTTGCATGTAAATCGGAACTGAAAAAAGAGATGCAACTTGAAAAAAATTAAGAAAATGCACAGCCTGATGGAAAATAAAATATTGAGCAAAAAAAAATATAAAAAGAGATCGTGATTGTGGAGATTTGAACTCGATTATATTAAGTTGGGTGATTTATTTTCTCTATATCTTAAACAAATAGAAAAGTTCCCATTATTATATTCAAGTTTTTTCTAGAATATGGAACATTGGATATATTTATCTATAAGCCTACCTATATATATATATATATATATATATATAAGCCTACCTTCTATATTGTCGAATGTAGTAGCTGGCTAGAGTGATTAACTTCCAATGCTTTAACTATATTAGTTTTATTAATGAATATTAGACAGCAGGTGAGAAAGAATATGATTGCCCCACAACCATCTAGGGCTATTATTTTCTTTGCGACTGAACTCTCTCTCTCTCTCTCTCTCTCTATATATATATACATATATATGTATATATATAAGAGTAAAAAATAGAAAATGCGAAATGCAAATGCCGGAGCTACATACACCAGTTTGGTTGGCGGAAGTTACAATCTGAAGGAATTAAAAACAAACACTTAACCATATAGCAACTTGAAAAATCAAGCTAGCTAATTCAGGTAGAATTCTTCCTGGCACATTGCTAGCTAGGAGTTTTCAACAAATTAAGAGAAATCTCGAACGTCACAGCTACGTACTTGGAGTTGCAATCCTTTTTGCGAATTTTGAACTAAGCTCTCACTTGCAATTTACATCACCCTAAAGCTAGAATTAATCCATTATTTTTATTTGAAGAATTGCATATGCATTGATTTTCTTGCATGAGAGGAGACAGACAGACATGCACGCAAGTAAAGTACTGAAGAAAGTTGAAACAGTTTAATTTAATTTAATTCACTCTTGGATCTCTTTGTTTTCATTAATGTGATATTAATATGAAGTAGATAATTTTGATTTCTGAACCAATATATTAATTAAAATTGAAGAGCTGGGGATGTACTTTTTCTGCTACTCTGAACCGGAAAATGAAGCCTCAGTGGAGTTGATTGATCATTGACTATGTATTTTTTGGCTTTATATGTCTAGCTAGCTATGCCCTATTACCTTGTGAATATGTACTACTACTACTATACAATGGAAGCTTTATTGCTTTAAGCTGTATACAATTAATTATACACGCTACTCCTTGCCTATATATGCTTTTTTTTTATCCTGTTTTAATTTCTTTGATAAAAGTAAAAAGTACTGTGAAAAATAATGTCCATTTTCTTCTTACAACTTAATTTAATCTGATTAATAGTAACAGAGGATAAACGTTAATAATTAACGGAAATGGATTTAATTAAGTTAATAATTAACTAGAAACTGTAAGAACTGCAAATCTTAAGAGAATATTTTGAAATGGTTTTTTCTAGCTTCTTGTATTCTGGGAGCGGGCTAGAAAAAGATAGACATTACGAAAACTGTGTCAAAATAGTACTCAGTTTCTTTTTCCATTTGTCAAGAATGGGTCATCTTCATCTTAATTCCTTCACAAAAGTACAAACCTAAGCTCCAAATCACAAACAATTTTTGATATTAGAATTAATGTAGTAATAAAATGAACACGAAACTTAAAGTTTAATTCTGTTTATTTTTATAATCATATTTAAAAGATGATATTTAAATTTTAATAAGGATATTCAAATATCAGTATCTATAATCCTTTCTGTTATCTCTAATATGAGGCTTTCTCTGTAGAATAAAAAAATCAATCACTTATAAGCAATACCAAAGTTGAAAATGTTATTTTCAGTGAATATTTGTGATTCATATCTTTATTTTTGTAAAAATATCTATATTTGATAGCTTTATTCAAAATATACGGATATAAGTATAAAAATATAATTTTTTAATATATAAAAACCTTTTAAAAAAATTTTAACATATTCGTATGAAACACATACACAAATACAACATTTATTCCTAAATCCAAGTAACATGAATGAATATTATTGCTTGTTTTCCTAGTGGATTGATTCATTCTTGCAGTCAAAAAATTATTTGGTTGTCTACCTTTGAGTGCAAAATAAGCAACCAAAAGAAAAAGGAAAATGCTTGTATTTGATCGTGATAAAAATAATAAGCAAATTAATCATAATTTAGTTTGCAGTTGCATAATTCAAACGATGGTTTTCCTGTCTAAACCACCAATCAATTATATACTTGGGTTGAGGAACAAGTGAAGAAATTTTTAATATTTAAAATCTTGCTGTTCTAGGCATTAATTAGCTAGGTTCCCATTTCTTTTAAGGAGTGCCAGTAGATTTAACTATATGCAACAATATATGAATCTTAGTTCATTGTTAGCATGTTATTTTGGATTATCCTTGCCTACATAAGATGCAAGGTAATATTGTGCATTAACTTATCTGTTCATGCTTCTTTGATCTATTTTTAAATTTTTAGTTAAATATTTATATGAGGTTATATATACACATGTGTGTGCGCGCACGCGTAAATACATGTGAAAGTTATTAAGTGTTTGTCTATGTAAACATGAAACATAAATAATTAAGAATTGTTATATTTTATAGAAAACGAGCCATTCCACATGAAATGTTTGCCGTGGAGCATAAAAGTTAGCATTTCTCCTATATCTCTACTTTACTCTTTAACATGTACATACCCAAATGTCTGCTACAATGAGGCTAGCTATTCTTTTTAGAAAATATTTTGGGTAAACATTGGGCAGCTAAAATCGAAAACTACGGAGGCAGAGAAAAGATTCTACGAAATTCAATAGTGATTATGATAGTAAAAATTTGTTACTCTAAGTACATACAAATTTCGTATAAAAAATATAAAGAAAATTTAGAGATAAATAAATAAATTTTATTTATTATATTTTGAGCTACAATTTTTGG
>JBBYHM010349797.1:0-19021 GCA_038381775.1 Adansonia rubrostipa
TTAGGTCTTGACCAATCCCAAGAGAATATTAAAGAAGCGAATTTGCAAAAGACTGCTAACCAAACTCTAATCTTACACTAAATTTAATTCTTAAAAGAGACAATAAACTTTATAAGTTGAGTCTTGGGTTCTACTTCGTACAACTTTAATGGCATGTATGTATTACCATTTAAAACGATTATGCAAGAATGAATAAATTAAAAATTAAATCAACAATAATACGATTTAATTTAATTTTCATGAAAGGCACCAATCATCTTAGTTTTTTATTATTTAATTTTCTTGTACCTGTTCCTTCTATTAGTCTGTTTCCAACGTACAATTGTTTTGATTATTTTTAGTATAAAAAATCAGTAAAATACAAGATTAATCAATAATAAATGACAAATGTGAACCAATGCCTAATTGTAATTATTAAAGTGATATATATTGGTAGAAAATGGTAATTAATGTCTTGTTTGTGTTGAATTCATTAATAGTAAAGTATTAAAAATTAAAAAAAAAAGTTTTTAAAATGGCGATTAAATAATCTTTAGCCAGCGGACCTATAATAAATAATCAAAATTATTTTTATAAATAAAAAAAAGAAAATATTTTCTTACCAATAATATTTTGTTTTGTTTGTTTAAAATTTTCTATTTTATTTCAATTTTTCTCTCTCTCAAGCAAAAGCCAAAAAATTGTCAATTGGCAATCAAATTTGCACCTCATAGATGTACTAATTGGAGTCTTCTTTACTTAAAAGCAACTTTAATTGTATGCATTTTAATTTTTATGTTAGAAGATGTTATTAAATATATTGAATTTATCTTATAATATTTAAATTTAAGGCCACTGCCTTGCCCTTATCGTCTCTTATGTCTTATCCAAACCCCAATTTAGATTTTATTCATGGGTGCGATTGGATTATCCCTTTCGCTAACATTTTGCTTTTGGAAGCAAAGAAAATGAGTTTAATTCGCCTTTGAATTTGGAGCCGTCTTTTGGGAAACCAACTCTAATTGATGGACGGCCACTAAAAGACTATTTTTGTATATAATATTATGACCCAGTTTCATAATACAAGAAAATAAAGCAAAGCAATCCGAAATCAAAGATAAAGCAGCTTGGTGTAGAAGAGAGGTTGAACAATGTCCAAAAGCATGTTAAAAGCAATTGCTTTACTTGCACGTGACATCCATTTGGCCTCTCTCAAATGTCCTTTAATTCGCATAGTTCTCAAATTCCTTGCCTACCTCGCACAAAAACTGTATATGCTAAGTTTATTCTTCTTGTAAGTGTCACTCTCTTTTTATTTCATGTACATATCGTCTCATTCAATCTATAAACCTTTGAAAAAACGGCAATGGAGAATTGTCTTACACTTTCTTCTCCAAGAGATATTTCCCAAAGAAAGAAGGCTTCGCCAATCGAAACTGAATTCAGGCTTCCATCTCCCTTGCCAACATGGCCTCCAGGTAATCTCTATTTGATCTTTAACAAGAAAAATCTTCTCACCGAACATTCATGATTTTGTGTAATATTTCTTTTTCATCCACAATGTTTAAGAATCATTCAAATTCATCCATTTCATCAATCATTATTAAAAAATTAATGGAATTTGCTACATAAGTATTTCTATGGCATATATGTTACCTTAAAAAAGTGAAATGATTCACTTTTTTTTTTTCATTTTTTTTGCAATGTGAGACATGGACATGGACATACATGTGGCTTTAGGTGGTAAATTTTGTCAGAATTTATTAAGTTGGTGAATTTAAAACATTTTTAAAAGCTGACGATGAAAAGAATAGAGTGTTTAAGGTTGGGAAAGAAAATAAAATAACTTCATGAATTATTACAGGCGAAGGGTTTGCAAGTGGAACTATTGATCTAGGTGGAATACATGTGCGCCAGATATCAACTTTTACAAAAGTGTGGGCCACTCACGAAGGGGGACCAGATAATCTCAGGGCTTCATTTTTCGAACCATCATCAATACTAGACGGATACTACATGCTAGGCAGCTATGGTCAACCCAATAATAGGTTGCTTTCTGGATGGGTTCTTGCAGCAATGGACGACACTACTGATAATTCTTTACTCAAACAGCCCATCGATTACATCCTTGTTTGGAGAAGTGACTCTTTGAAAATCAAGCAAGATGGCCATGGCTACATTTGGTTGCCCATCGCTCCAGAAGGATACCAGGCTGTTGACCATGTTGTCACCAACACTAAAGACAAGCCTTCTCTGGACAAAATACATTGCGTTCTATCTGATTTCACCGATCAAAGCGAGAATTATACATGGATATGGGGACTTGGTAAAGAAATTAGTGCAAAAGAATTCAACTTTTTCAGTTTGAGGCCCATGAAAAGAGGAACTCAAGATATGGGAGTTTGTGTGGGCACATTTATCGCCTAAAATCCTAATGCTGGCTCCACTCCTCCACTAGGTTGCTTGAAAAACATCAAATCTAACTTATCTTATATGCCTAATCTACCCCAAATCGAGACTTTGTTCAAGGCTTACGCCCCTTGGATTTATTTCCACCCTGATCAAGCTTATCTCCCATCATCTGTGAACTAGTTTTTTATGAATGGAGCATTACTAGACACCAAGGGAGAAGAATCAAAACCAGTTTCAATAGAACAAACGGGTTCAAACCTTCCCCAAGAAGGTTCAAACGATGGTAACTATTGGTTGGATCTTCCCACGAACGAAGCAACCAAGGAAAGAGTAAAGAAAGGAGATTTGAAAAGCTCCGAAGTTTATTTGCAGGTAAAACCTATGTTGGGAGCAACCTTTTCAGACATAGCGATATGTGTATTTTACCCCTTTAACGGACTAGCAAAGGCTAAAGTAGAGTTCATACTTCTTTTTCAGCCATTTTTAGAATTAAAGTTCATTTTTCAATTGGGATAAACACGGATTCACATTATAATCTCCTTTCATTTCATGATTGGGCACCATAAACACATTCTCTTTATTGGGATAAATGATATTGACGCTTTGGTTTCATAAGAAAAACATCTCTTACTACCATTTTTAGAATTAAGGTTCAGTTTTCAATTGGATAAACACGGACTCACATAATAATCTCCTTTCATTTAATGATTAGGCACCACAAATTCTTTCTCCATACTGGGATAAATGAATTAATGCTTTGGTTTCATAAGAAATACTTCTTTTTCGGCCATTGTTAGAATTAAAGTTCATTTTCCAATTGGGATAAACACAGATTCACATCATAATCTCCTTTCATTTCAAGATTGGGCACCATAAACACATCCTCTTCATTGGCATAAATGGTTTTGATGCTTTGATTTCATAAGAAAAACATCTCTTTCTACCGTTTTTAGAATTAAAGGTTATTTTTCAATTGGACAAACAAGGATTCACATAATAATCTCCTTTCTTTTAATGATTAGGCACTCTCAAATTCATTCTCTGCTCTAGGATAAATGAATTGATGCTTTCGTTTCATAAGAAATACTTCTCTTTCGGCCATTTTTAGAATTAAAGCTCGTTTCCAATTGGGATAAACACGGATTCACATCATAATCTCCTTTCATTTCAAGATTAGGCAACATAAACACATTCTCCTCATTGGGATAAATGGTATTGATGCTTTGGTTTCATAAGAAAAACATATCTTTCTACCATTTTTACAATTAAAGTTTGTTATTTAATTGGATAAACACGGATTCACAAAATAATCTCCTTTCTTTTAATGATTGGGCACTACAAATTCATTCTCTGCACTAGGATTAATGAATTGATGCTTTGGTTTCATAAGATATACTTTTCTTTCGGCCATTTTGAGAATTAAAGTTCATTTTTTAATTGGATAAACACGGATTCACATAATAATCTCCTTCCTTTTAATGATTGAGCCCCACAAATTCATTCTCCGCACTGGGATAAATGAATTGATGCTTTGGTTTCATAAGAAATACTTTTTTTTGCCATTTTTAGAATTAAAGTTCGTTTTCCAATTAAGATAAATACGGATTCACATCATAATCTCCTTTCATTTCATGATTGGGCACCATAAACACATTCTCTTTACTGGGATAAATGATATTAATGCTTTGGTTTCACAAGAAAAACATCTCTTACTACCATTTTTAGAATTAAAGTTTATTTTTCTATTGGATAAACGCGGATTCATATAATAATCTCATTTCTTTTAACGATTTGGCACCACAATTCATTCTCCACACTAGGATAAATGAATTGACGCTTTGGTTTCATAAGAAATACTTTTTTTAGGCCTTTTTTAGAATTAAAGTTCATTTTTCTATTGGGATAAACACGGATTCACATCATAATCTCCTTTCATTTCATGATTAGCACATTCTCTTCACAGGGATAAATGATATTGATGCTTTGGTTTCATAAGAAAACATCTCTTACTACCATTTTTAGAATTAAAGTTTGTTTTTCTATTGGATAAACGTAGATTCATATAATAATGTCCTTTCTTTTAATGATTGGGCACCATAAATTGATTCTCCGCACTGGATAAATGAATTGACACTTTGGTTTCATAAGAAATACTTTTTTTTGGCCATTTTTAGAATTAAAGTTCATTTTCCTACTGGGATAAACACGGATTTACATCATAATCTTCTTTCATTTCATGATTGGGTACCATAAACATATTCTTTTCGCAGGGGTAAATGATATTGATGCTTTGGTTTCACAAGAAAAACATCTCTTACTACCATTTTTAGAATTAAAGTTTGTTTTTCTATTGGATAAACGCGGATTAATATAGTAATCTCCTTTCTTTTAATGATTGGGTACCACAAATTGATTCTCTGCACTGGATAAATGAATTGACACTTTGGTTTCATAAGAAATACTTTTTTCGACCATTTTTAGAATTAAAGTTTGTTTTCCTATTGGGATAAACATGGATTTACATCATAATCTCCTTTATTTCATGATTGGGCACCATAAACACATTCTTTTCACAGGGGTAAATGATATTGATGCTTTGGTTTCATAAGAAAAACATCTCTTACTATCATTTTTAGAATTAAAGTTTGTTTTTCTATTGGATAAATGCGGATTCATAAAATAATCTCTTTTCTTTTAACGATTGGGCACCATAAATTCATTCTCCGCACTGGGATAAATGAATTGAGGCTTTGGTTTCATAAAAAATACTTCTTTTTCGGCCATTTTTAGAATTAAAGTTCATTTTTCAATTAGGATAAACACGGATTCACATCATAATCTCCTTTCATTTCATGATTGGACACCATAAACACATTCTCCTCGTTGGGATAAATGGTATTGATGCTTTGGTTTCATAAGAAAAACATCTCTTTTTACAATTTTTTGAGTTAAAATTTATTTTTCAATTGGAAAAACATGGATTCACATAATAATCTCCTCCCTTTTAATGATTGAGCACCACAAATTCCTTCTCTGCACTGGGATAAATGAATTGATGCATTAGTTTCATAAGAAATACTTTTTTCCGGCCATTTTTAAAATTAAAGTTCGTTTTCCAATTGGGATAAACACAGATTCACATCATAATATCTTTTCGTTCTATGATTGGGTGCCATAAACGTATTCTCTTCATTGGGATATAAGATATTGAAGCTTTGGTTTCACAAGAAAAACATCTCTTACTACCATTTTTAGAATTAAAGTTCATTTTTCAATTGGATAAACACGGATTCACGTAATAATCTCCTTTCTTTAAATGATTGGGTAGCACAAATTCATTCTCCGTATTGGGATAAATGAATTGATGCTTTGGTTTCATAAGAAATACTTCTTTTTCGGCAATTCTTAGAATTAAAGTTTGTTTTCCAATTGGGATAAACAGGGATTCACATCATAATCTCCTTTCATTTCATGATTGGGCACCATAAACACATTCTCCTCATTGGGATAAATGGTTTTGATGCTTTGGCTTGATAAGAAAAACATTTATTTTTACCATTTTTAGAATTAAAGTTCATTTTTTAATTGGATAAACATGAATTCACATAATAATCTCCTGCCTTTTAATAATTGAGCACCACAAATTCATTCTCCGTACTGGGATAAATAAATTGACGCTTTTGTTTCATAAGAAATACTATTTTTCGACCATTTTTACAATTAAAGCTAGTTTTCCAATTGGGATAAACACAGATTCACATTATAATCTCCTTTCATTTCATGATTGGGCGCCATAAACACATTCTCTTTATTGGGATAAATGATATTGACACTTTGGTTTCACAAGAAAAACTTTTCTTACTACCATTTTTTGAATTAAAGTTTGTTTTTCAATTGGATAAACACGGATTCACATAATAATCTCCTTTCTTTTAACGATTGGGTAGCACAAATTCATTTCTGCACTGGGATAAATGAATTGATGCTTTGGTTCTATAAGAAATACTTCTTTTTCGGCCATTTTTAGAATTAAAGTTTGTTTTCCAATTGGGATAAACATGGATTCACATCATAATGTCCTTTCATTTCATGATTGGACACCATAAACACGTTTTCCTCGTTGAGATAAATGGTATTGATTCTTTGGTTTCATAAGAAAAACATCTTTTTTTACCATTTTTAGAGTTAAAGTTCATTTTTCAATTGGATAAACATGGATTCACATAATAATCTCTTTCCTTTTAACTATTGAGCACCATGAATTCATTCTCCGTGCTGGGATAAACGAATTGATGCTTTGGTTTCATAAGAAATACTTTTTTTTTTGGCAATTTTTAGAATTAAAGTTTATTTTTCAATTAGGATAAACATGGGTTCACATCATAATCTCCTTTCATTTCATGATTGGGCACCATAAACACATTCTTCTCATTGGGATAAATGGTTTTGATGCTTTGGCTTGATAAGAAAAACATTTATTTTTACCATTTTTAGAATTAAAGTTCATTTTTCAATTGGATAAACACGGATTCACATAATAATCTCCTTCCTTTTAACAATTGAGTACCATAAATTCATTCTCCACACTGGGATGAATGAATTGACGCTTTTGTTTCATAAGAAATACTATTTTTTGACAATTTCTAGAATTAAAGTTAGTTTTTCAATTGGGATAAACACGGATTCACATCATAATCTCCCTTCATTTCATGATTGGGCACCATAAACACATTTTTTTCATTGGGATAAATGATATTGACGCTTTGGTTTCACAAGAAAAACATCTCTTACTACCATTTTTTGAATTAAAGTTCATTTTTCAATTGGATAAACACGGATTCACATAATAATCTCTTTTCTTTTAATGATTGGGCAGCACAAATTCATTCTCCGCACTGGGATAAATGAATTGATGCTTTGGTTCCATAAGAAATAGTTCTTTTTCGACCATTTTTAGAATTAAGTTTGTTTTTCAATTGGGAAAAACATGGATTCACATCATAATCTCCTTTCGTTTCATGATTGGACACCATAACACATTCTCCTCGTTGGGATAAATGGTATTGATTCTTTGGTTTCATAAGAAAAACATCTCTTTTTACCATTTTTAGAGTTAAAGTTCATTTTTCAATTGGATAAACACAGATTCACATAATAATCTCCTTTCTTTTAACTATTAAGCACCATGAATTCATTCTCCGTGCTGCGATAAACGAATTAACGCTTTGGTTTCATAAGAAATACTTTTTTTTGGTGATTTTTAGAATTAAAGTTTGTTTTCCAATTGGGATAAACATGGATTCACATCATAATCTCTTTTCATTTGATGATTGTGCGCCATAAACACATTCTCTTCAGTGGGATATATGATATTGACGCTTTGGTTTCACAAGAAAAACACCTCTTACTACCATTTTTAGAATTAAAGTTCGTTTTTTAATTGGATAAACACAGATTCACATAATAATCTCCTTTCTTTTAACAATTGGGCACCAAAAATTCATTCTCTGCACTAGGATAAATGAATTGATGCTTTGGTTTCATAAGAAATACTTTTTTTTTTGGCTATTTTTAGAATTAAAGTTCATTTTCCAATTGGGATAAAGACGGATTTACATCATAATCTCATTTCATTTCATGATTGGGCACCATAAATACATTCTCCTCATTGGGATAAATGGTATGGTATTGATGCTTTGGTTTCAAAAGAAAAACATCTCTTTTTACCACTTTTAAAATTAAAGTTCATTTTTCAATTGATTAAACACAGATCACATAATAATCTCATTCCTTTTAATGATCGAGCACTATAAATTCATTCTCCACACTGGGATAAATGAATTGGCGCTTTGGCTTCATAAGAAATACTTTTTTTCGGCCATTTTTAGAATTAAAGTTAGTTTTCCAATTGGAATAAACACGAATTCACATCATAATCTCCTTTCATTTCATGATTGGGCACCATAAACACATTCTCTTCATTGCGATAAATGATATTGACGCTTTCATTTCACAAGAAAAATATCTCTTACTGCCATTTTTTGAATTAAAGTTTATTTTTTAATTTGATAAACATGGATTCTCATAATAATCTCATTTCTTTTAATGATTGCGCACCACAAATTCATTCTCTGCACTGGGATAAATGAAATGATGCTTTGGTTTCATAAGAAATACTTTTTTTTGGCCATTTTTAGAATTAAAGGTTATTTTCCAATTGGAATGAACATGGATTCACATCATAATCTCCTTTCATTTCATGATTGGGCACCATAAACACATTCCCCTCATTGGGATAAATGATATTAAGGCTGTGGTTTCATAAGAAAAACATGTCTTTTTACCATTTTAAGGATTAAAGTTCATTTTTTAATCGGATAAACATGGATTCACATAATAATCTCCTTTGTTTTAATGATTGTGCACCATAAATTCACTCTACACACTGGGATAAATGCATTGATGCTTTGGTTCCATATGAAATACTTTTTTTTCGGCCATTTTTAGAATTAAAGTTCATTTCCCAATTGAGATAAAAATGGATTCACATCATAATCTCATTTCATTTCATGATTTGGCACCATAAACACATCCTCCTCATTGGGATAAACGGAATTGATATTTTGGTTTCATAAGAAAAACATCTCTTTTTACCATTTTTAGAATTAAAGTTCATTTTTCAATTAGATAAACATAGATTCACATAATAATCTCCTTTCTTTTAATGATTGGGCACCACGAATTCATTCTCTGCACTGGGATAAATGAATTGACACTTTGGTTTGAAAAGAAATACTTCTCTTTCGGCCATTTTTAGAATTAAAGTTTATTTTCCAATTTGGATAAACACGGATTCACATTATAATCTTCTTTCATTTCATAATTGGGCACCATAAACATATTCTCCTCATTAGGATGAATGATATTGAGGCTTTGGTTTCATAAGAAACACATCTCTTTTTACCATTTTTAGAATTAAAGTTTATTCTTCAATTGGATAAGCACGGATTTACAAAATAATCTCCTTTCTTTTCATTTTTAGAGACCATAAACACATTCTCCTCATTGGGATAAATGGTATTGATGCTTTGATTTCATAAGAAAAACATCTATTTTTACCATTTTTAGAATTAAAGTTCATTTTCCAATTGGATAAACAAGGATTCACATAATAATCTCTTTCCTTTTAACGATTGAGCACCACAAATTTAATCTCTGCACTGGGATAAATGAATTGACGCGTTGGTTTCATAAGAAATAATCCTTTTTTGGCCATTTTTAGAATTAAAGTTCATTTTCCATTTGGGATAAACACGGATTCACATCATAATCTCCTTTCAATTCATGATTGGGCACCATGAACACATTCTCTCATTGGGATAAATGATATTGACACTTTGGTTTCATAAGAAAAACATCTCTTACTACCATTTTTGGAATTAAAGTTTGTTTTTCAATTGGATAAACACAGATGCACATAATAATCTCCTTCCTTTTAACGATTGGGCACCACAAATTCATTGTCTGCACTGGGAAAAATGAATTAACGCTTTGGTTTAAAAAGAAATATTTTTGTTTTGGCCATTTTTATAATTAAAGTTCATTTTCCAATTTCGATAAACACGGATTCATATCACAATCTCCATTTATTTCATGATTGGGAACCGTAAACACATTCTCCTCATTGGGAGAAATGATCTCGAGGCTTTGGATTCATAAGAAATACATCTCTTTTTACCATTTTTAGAATTAAAGTTCGTTCTTCAATTAGATAAACACGAATTTACATAATAATCTCCTTTATTTTTGTTTTAGGCACCATAAACACATTCTCCTCATTGGGATAAATGGTATTGATGCTTTGGTTTCATAAGAAAAACATCTATTTTTACCATATTTTGAATTAAAGTTCATTTTTCATTTGGATAAACACGGATTCACATAATAATCTCCTTTTTTTTAACGATAGAGCGCCACAAATTCATTCTCTGCACTGGGATAAATGAATTAACGCTTTAGTTTCGTAAGAAATACTTCTTTTTTGGCCATTTTTAGAATTAAAGTTCATTTTCCAATTGGGATAAACACGGATTCACATCATAATCTCCTTTCATTTCATGATTGGGCACCATAAACACATTCTCTTCATTGGAATAAATGATATTGACGCTTTGGTTTCATGAGAAAAACATCTCTTACTACCATTTTTAGAATTAAAGTTCATTTTTCAAATGGATAAACATGGATTCACATAATAATCTTCTTCCTTTTAATGATTGGGCACCACAAATTCATTCTCTGCACTTAGAAAAATGAATTGATGCTTTGGTTTAAAAAGAAATATTTCTCTTTCGGCCATTTTTAGAATTAAAGTTCATTTTTCAATTTGGATAAACACAGATTCACATCACAATCTCCTTTCATTTCATGATTGGGCACTGTAAACACATTCTTCTCATTGGGATAAATGATATTGAGGCTTTGGTTTCATAAGAAACACATTTCTTTTTACCATTTTTAGAATTAAAGTTCATTTCTCAATTGGATAAGCACGGATTTAAATAATAATCTCCTTTCTTTTCGTTATTAGGCACCATAAACACACTCTCCTCATTAGGATAAACGGTATTGATGCTTTGGTTTCATAAGAATTACTTTTTTTTTGGCCATTTTTAGAATTAAAGTTCATTTTTAATTGGGATAAACACGGATTCACATCATAATCTTCTTTCATTTCATGATTGGGCACCATAAACGCATTCTCCTCATTGGGATAAATGGTATTAATGCTTTGATTTTATAAGAAAAACATCTCTTTCTATCATTTTTAGAATTAAAGCTCATTTTTCAATTGGATAAACTTGGATTCACATAATAATCTCCTTTCTTTTAATGATTGGGCCCTACAAATTCGTTCTCTGCACTAGGATAAATGAATTGATGCTTTGGTTGCAAAAGAAATACTTCTCTTTCGGTCATTTTTAGAATTAATGTTCATTTTCCAACTGGGATAAACATGGATTCGCATCATAATCTCCTTTCATTTCATGATTGCGCTCCATAAACACATTCTCCTCATTGGGATAAATGGTATTGATGCTTTGGTTTCATAAGAAAAACATCTCTCTCTACCATTTTTAGAATTAAAGTTCATTTTTCAATTGGATAAAAATGGATTCACATAATAATCTCTTTTCTTTTAACGATTGGGTGCCACATATTCATTCTCTGCACTGGGTTAAATGAATTGATACTTTGGTTTTATAAGAAATACTTCTTTTTGGGTCATTTTTAGAATTAAAGTTCGTTTTTTAATTGGGATAAACACGGATTCACATCATAATTTCCTTTCATTTCAAGATTAGGCACCATAAACACATTCTCCTCATTGGGATAAAAGGTATTGATGCTTTGGTTTCATAAGAAAAACATCTCTTTTTACTATTTTTAGAGTTAAAGTTTATTTTTCAATTGGATCAACTCAGATTCACATAATAATCTCCTTTCTTTTAACGATTGGGCACCACAAATTCATTCTTTACACTGGGATAAATGAATTGATGCTTTGGTTTCATAAGAAATACTTTTTTTTCGACCATTTTTAGAATTAAAGTTCATTTTCCAATTGGGATGAACACAGATTCATATTATAATCTCTTTTCATTTCAAGATTGGGCACCATAAACACATTCTCATTGGCATAAATGGTATTAATGCTTTGCTTTCATAAGAAAAACATCTTTTTCTACTATTTTTAGATTTAAAGTTTGTTTTTCAGATGGATAAACACGGATTCACATTATAATCTCCTTTCTTTTCGTTATTAGGCACCATAAACACATTCTCCTCATTGGGATAAATGGCATTGATGCTTTGGTTTCATAATAAAAACATCTCTTTTTCCTAATTTTAGAGCTAAAGTTCATTTTTAATTGGATAAACACGGATTCACATAATAATCTCATTCCTTGTAACGGTTGTGCACCACAAATTCATTCTCCACACTAGGATAAATGAATTGATGCTTTGGTTTCATAAGAAATACTTTTTTTTCGGCCATGTTTAGAATGAAAGTCCATTTTCCTATTGGGATAAACACAGATTCACATCATAATCTCCTTTCATTTCATGATTGGGCGCTATAAACACATTCTCTTCATTGGAAAAAATGATATTGACACTTTGGTTTTACCAGAAAAACATCTCTTAGTACCATTTTTAGAATTAAAGTTCATTTTTCAATTGGATAAACACGGATTCATATAATAATCTCCTTTTTTTTAATGATTAGGCACCTCAAATTCATTCTCTACACTAGGATAAATGAAGTGATGCTTTGGTTTCATAAGAAATAGTTCTTTTTCAGCCATTTTTAGAATTAAAGTTTTGTTTTCAATTGGGATAAGCATGGATTCACATCATAATCTCCTTTTATTTCATGATTGGGCGCCATAAACACATTCTCTTCATTGGGATAAATGATATTGACGCTTTGGTTTTACAAGAAAAACATCTCTTACTACCATTTTTGGAATTAAAGTTTATTTTTCAATTGGATAAACACGGATTCATATAATAATCTCCTGTCTTTTAATGATTGCTCACCATGAATTCATTCTCCGCACTGGGATAAATGAATTGGTGCTTTGGTTTCGTAAGAAATACTTCTTTTTTGGCCATTTTTAGAATTAAAGCTCCTTTTCCAATTGGGATAAACACGGATTCATATCATAATCTCCTTTCATTTCATGATTGGGCACCATAAACACATTATTCTCATTGGGATAAACGATATTGAGGCTTTGGTTTCGTAAGAAAAACATCTCCTGGTACCATCGTTTTTCAATTGGATAAACACGGATTCACATAATAATCTCCTTTCTTTTAACGATTGTGCACCACAAATTCATTGTCTGCACTTGGATAAATGAATTGATGCTTTGGTTTCATAAGAAATACTTCTTTTTCACCGTTTTTAGAATTAAAGTTCATTTTCCAATAGGGATAAAAATGGATTCACATCATAATCTCATTTCATTTCATGATTGGCCACCATAAACACATTCTCCTCATTGGGATAAATGGTATTGATGCTTTGGTTTCATAAGAAAAGTATCTCTTTTTACCATTTTTAGAATTAAAGTTCATTTTTCAATTAGATAAACATGGATTCACATAATAATCTCATTTCTTTTAATGATTGGGCACCACAAATTCATTCTCTGCACTGAGATAAATGAATTGATGCTTTGGTTTCAAAAGAAATACTTCTCTTTTAGCCATTTTTAGAATTAAAGTTCATTTTCCAATTGGGATAAACACGGATTCACATCATAATCTCCTTTCAATTCATGATTGGGCACCATGAACACATTCTCTTCATTGGGATAAATGATATTGACACTTTGGTTTCATAAGAAAAACATCTCTTACTACCATTTTTAGAATTAAAGTTTGTTTTTCAATTCGATAAACACAAATGCACATAATAATCTCCTTCCTTTTAACGATTGGGCACCACAAATTCATTGTCAGCACTGGGAAAAATGAATTAACGCTTTGGTTTTAAAAGAAATATTTTTGTTTCGGCCATTTTTATAATCAAAGTTCATTTTCCAATTTGGATAAACACGGATTCGCATCACAATCTCCTTTTATTTCATGATTGGGCAGCATAAGCATATTCCCCTCATCGGGATAAATGATATTGAGGCTTTGGTTTCATAAGAAACACATCTCTTTTTACCATTTATAGAATTAAATTTCGTTTTTCAATTGGAAAAACATGGATTCACATAATAATCTCTATTCTTTTAACGATTGTGCACCACAAATTCATTCTCTGCACTAGGATAAATGAATTGATGCTTTGGTTTGAAAAGGAATACTTCTCTTTCAGCCATTTTTGGAATTAAAGTTTATTTTCCAATTTGGATAAACACATATTCACATCACAATCTCCTTTTATTTAATGATTGGGCACCATAAACACATTCTCCTTATTGGTATAAATGATATTGAGGCTTTGGTTTCGTAAGAAACACGTCTCTTTTTACCATTTTTAGAATTAAAAATTCATTTTTCAATTGGATAAACAGGATTTACATAATAATCTCCTCTCTTTTCGTTATTAGGCACCATAAACACATTCTCCTCATTGGGATAAATGGTATTGATGCTTTGGTTTCATAAGAAAAACATTTATTTTAACCATTTTTAGAATTAAAGTTCATTTTTCAATTGGATAAACACAGATTCACATAATAATCTCCTTCCTTTTAATGATTAAGCACCACAAATTCATTCTTTGCGCCGGGATAAATGAATTGACGCTTTGGTTTCATAAGAAATACTTCTTTTTCGGCCATTTTTAGAATTAACATTCATTTTCCAATTGGGATAAATACGGATTCGCATCATAATCTTCTTTCATTTCATGATTGCGCACCATAAACATATTTTTCTCGTTGGGATAAATGGTATAGATGATTTGGTTTCATAAGAAAAACATCTTCTTCTATCATTTTTAGAATTAAAGTTCATTTTCAATTGGATAAACACGGATTCACATAATAATCTCCTTTCTTTTGGGCATCGCAAATTCATTCTTTGCATTGGGATAAATGAATTGAGGCTTTGGTTTCATAAGAAATACTTTTTTCAGCCATTTTTAGAATTAAAGTTCATTTTCTAATTGGGATGAACACAGGTTAACATCATAATCTCTTTTCATTTCATGATTAGGCACCATAAATGCAATCTCCTCATTGGGATAAATGGTATTAATACTTTGGTTTCATAAGAAAAATATCTCTTTCTACCATTTTTAGAATTAAAGTTCATTTTTCGATTGGATAAACACAAATTCACATAATAATCTCTTTTCTTTTAATGATTGGGCCCCACAGATTCATTCTCTGCACTGGGATAAATGAATTGATGCTTTGGTTTCAAAAGAAATACTTCTTTTTTGGCCACTTTTAGAATTAAAGTTCATTTTCCAATTTGGATAAACACAGATTCACGTCACAATCTCCTTTCATTTCATGATTGGACACCATAAACACATTCTCCTCATTAGGATAAATGAAATTGAGGCTTTGGTTTCATAAGAAACACATATCTTTTTGCCATTTTTAGAATTAAAGTTCATTTTTTAATTCGATAAACACGGATTCACATAATGATCTCTTTTTCATTATTAGGCACCATAAACACATTCTCCTCATTAGGATAAATGATATTGATGCTTTGGTTTCATAAGAAAAACATCTCTTCTTACCATTTTTAGAATTAAAGTTCATTTCTCAGTTGGATAAACATGGATTCACATAATAATCTCCTTCTTTTTAATGACTGAGCACTATAAATTCATTCACTGCACTGGGATAAATGAATTGATGCTTTGGCTTCATAAGAAATACTTTTTTTTTGGCCATTTTTAGAATTAAGGATCGTTTTCCAATTGGGATAAACACAGATTCATATCATAATCTCTTTTCATTTCATGATTGGGTGCCATAATCTCTTCATTGAGATAAATGATATTGATGCTATGGTTTCACAAGAAAAACATCTTTTACTACTATTTTTAGAATTAAAGTTCATTTTTCAATTGGATAAACATGGATTCACATGATAATCTCCTTTCTTTTAACGATTGGGCACCACAAATTCATTCTTCGCACTAGGATAAATGAATTGATGCTTTGGTTTCATAAGAGATACTTTTTTTTTGGCCATTTTTAGAATTAAAGTTCATTTTCCAATTGGGATAAACACGAATTCACATCATAATCTTTCTTTATTTCATGATTGGGCACCATAAACACATTCTCTTCATTGATATAAATGATATTGATGCTTTGGTTTCACAAGAAAAACATCTCTTACTGCCAGTTTTAGGATTAAAGTTCATTTTTCAATTGGATAAACACAGATTCACATAATTATCTCTTTTCTTTTAATGATTGGGCACCATAAATTCATTCTTTTCATTGGGATAAATGAATTAACACTTTGGTTTCAAAAGAAATACTTCTCTTTCGGCTATTTTTAGAATTAAAGTTCATTTTCCAATTTGGATAAGCATGGATTCACATCACAACCTCCTTTCATTCCATGATTGGGAAGCATAGACACATTCTCCTCATTGGGATAAATGATATTGAGGCTTTGGTTTCATAAAAAACACATCTCTTTTTACCATTTTTATAATTGAAGTCTGTTTTTCAATTGGATAAACATGGATTCACATAATAATATTGGGCACCATAAACACATTCTCCTCATTGGGATAAATGGTATTGATGCTTTAGTTTCATAAGAAAAACATCACTTTTTGCCATTTTTAGAATTAAAGTTCATTTTTCAATTGGATAAACACGGATTCACATAATAATCTCCTTCCTTTTAATGTTTGAGCACTATAAATTCATTCTCCGCACTAGGATAAATGAAATGACGCTTTGGTTTCATAAGAAATACTTTTTTTCGACCATTTTTAGAATTAAAGTTCATTTTTCAATTGGAATAAACATAGATTCACATCATAATCTCCTTTCATTTCTTGATTAGGCACCATAAACACATTCTCTTCATTGGGATAAATGATATTGACGCTTTGGTTTCACAAGAAAAACATCTCTTAATACCATTTTTAGAAGTAAAGTTCATTTTTAAATTGGATAAACACGGATTCACATAATAATCTCCTTCCTTTTAATGATTGAGTACCACAAATTCATTCTCCGCATTGGGATAAATGTATTGATGCTTTGGTTTCTTAAGAAATACTTTTTTTACGACCATTTTTACTATTAAAGTTCATTTTCCAATTGGGATAAACATGGATTCACATCATAATCTCCTTTCATTTTATGATTGGGTGCCATAAACACATTCTCGACATTGGGATAAACGAATTTATGCTTTGGTTTCAAAAGAAATACTTCTCTTTCGACCATTTTTAGAATTAAAGTTCATTTTCTAATTTGGATAAACATGGATTCACATCATAACCTCTTTTCATTTCATGATTGGGCACCATAAACACATTCCCCTCATTGAGATAAATGATATTGGGGCCTTGGTTTCATTAGAAACACATTTCTTTTTACCATTTTTATAATTGAAGCTCATTTTTCAATTGGATTAACATGGATTCACATAATAATCTCCTTTCTTTTCGTTATTAGGCACCATAAACACATTCTCCTTATTGGGATAAATGGTATTGATGCTTTGGTTTCATAAGAAAAATATCACTTTTTACCTTTTTTAGAATTAAACTTCAATTTTCAATTGGATAAACATAGATTCACATCATGAAATGAAAGGAGATTATGATGTGAATCTGTGTTTATCCTAATTGGAAAATAAACTTTAATTCTAAAAATGACCGAAAAAGAAGTATTTCTTATGAAACCAAAGCATCAATTCATTTATCCCAGAGTAGTGAATGAATTTGTGGTGCCCAATCGTTAAAGGAAAGGAGATTATTCTGTGAATCCGTGTTTATCCATTTGAAAAATAAACTTTAATTCTAAAGATGGTAGTAAGAGATGTTTTCCTCATGAAACCAAAGCCTCAATATCATTTATCCCAATGAAGAGAATGTCTTTATAGCGCCCAATCATGAAATGAAAAGAGATTATGATGTGAATCCGTATCTATCCCAATTGGAAAACGAACTTTAATTCTAAAAATAGTCGACAAAGAAGTATTTCTTATGAAATCAAAGCGTCAATTCATTTATCCAATTAAAGTTAGCTTTTCAATTGGATAAACACGGATTCACATAATAATCTCATTTCTTTTAATGATTACGCTCCACAAATTCATTCTCCATAGTGGGATAAATGAATTGATGCTTTGGTTTCATAAGAAATACTTTTTTTTGACCATTTTTAGAATTAAAGTTCATTATTCAATTGGGATAAACACGGATTCACATCATAATCTCCTTTCATTTCATGATTGGGCACCATGAACACATTCTTCTTATCGGGATGAATGAAATTGAGGCTTTGGTTTCATAGGTAACACATCTTCTTTTACCATTTTTAGAATTAAAGTTCATTTTTCAATTGTATAAACACGGATTCACATAATAATCTCATTTCTTTTAAAGATTACACGCCACAAATTCATTCTCCGCACTGGGATAAATGAATTGAGGCTCTGGTTTCATAAGAAATACTTTTTTTGGCCATTTTCAGAATTAAAGTTCATTTTCCAATTAGGATAAACATGGATTCACATCATAATCTCTTTTCATTTCATGATTGGATACCATAAACACATTCTCCTCATTAGGGTAGATGATATTGAGGCTTTGGTTTTCTAAGAAAAACATCTCTTTTTATCATTTTTAGAATTAAATTTTGTTTTTCAATGGGATAAACACGGATTCACATAATAATCTCCTTTCCTTTAATGATTGGGCACCACAAATTCATTCTTTGCACGGGGATAAATGAATTGACACTTTGGTTTCATAAGAAAGACTTCTCTTTTGGGCATTTTCAGAATTAAAGTTCATTTTCCAATTGGGATAAACATGGATTCACATCATAATCTCTTTTCATTTCATGATTGGATACCATAAACACATTCTCCTCATTAGGGT
>JBBYHM010349808.1:0-24497 GCA_038381775.1 Adansonia rubrostipa
TAAAGATATATTTTTTATCAATATTTATATATTTTATAATTAAATTTAAATAAAATATATATTATTTAATTTAAAATTACTATTTCAACTAGACCGAGCTAATCTAAAACAAAAACATGAGAATCAAAGTCCAAGCCCAATTGGGTCATGTGTGTAGCCCGACACTTGAGCAGGTCTGTATATGATAAAATAATACTTTATCAAAAAGTACATCATATTATGAGCTGTAAAAACGTTGTCGATAAAGTATATTATTGATTTATCATATTTTTTAAATTTATTTAGTTAAACTCATTAACTATTGAGAGTTTATGCATATTAGCTGTAAAATTTTAAATACTTTTTTGAATATTATTACTATTATTATTATTAATGAAAATTAGAATATAATAATTGTATAACAAAATAATAAGATAAATTAAAAAGTATAAAAGCCATAATAAATAATACCATATTAAAAATAAATCAAATATTAAATATTGAATATCAATACTATATATATAATTTAATTAAATATTAAAATTTTAATTTATATTTTATATATGATTAAACCTGCTTATAGGGTTGGGCCATCCGCTGCTTGAATTTTTTAAAATCTCAAATGTAAGCCCTTATTGAATGTGCCTAAACTTGCCTGTTTAAGCTAGAATTATTGTTCATCACGTGAAAGAACTTTTTATTAATATTTATATATTTTATAATTAAAATCAAATAAAATATATTTTATTTTAATTTAAAATAAATGTTTCGAGTCAGATTGGGCTAGTTTGAAATCAAAATATGAGAACCCAAGCCCAGGCCCAATAGGTTAAGTGGATAGCTCGATCCTTGAGCAGGTTTATATATAATAAAATAATAATTTATCAAAAAATAAATCATATCATGAGCTTTAAAAGATTGTTAATAAAGTACATCATCAATTTATCATTTTTTAATTTAATTAGTTAAGCTCATTAAATATTGACATTTTATGCATGTTAGTAATAAAATTTTAAATACGTCTTTGAATAATAATAATAATAATAATAATAATATAATTATTATTATTATTATTTCAAGTAATGATAATGATAATAATTAGAGTCTAATAACAATCTAACAAAGTAATAAATAAATTAAAAAATATTAAAGCTATAATAGATAATACCAAATCAAAAATAAAAAAAATCACATATTAAACTAGCAACTAGACCTGTTTATGAGCTAGACAACCTACTCATAAGCCAGACCGCCTTCCCAACACAATAGGCTCGGCACGATCAAGCCCAAGTCTTAGATTTTAAGTTTCAAGTATGCTCGACCTGAAACAGTATTTTTTAAATAAAATGATATAATTTATTTAACTTTAAATATAAAATATGTAACTATTAATCTAAAAATAACTTTTTAATATTATAAACAATGATTTGTACTTAAGTAAGTCGGTTAGGATAAATTTGGCCCTGAGCTTAGAATTCAAAAATTTTTTGGGCCATGGATAGACCCATAGAGCCGAACTAAGATTTTTTTTCGGGCCAGACGGGGCCAAATTCGTGCCTAGCTTAGAATTTAAAATTATGTACAAGTGATTATATTTAACATAAAATAAAAAAATAATGTAAACTATACTCGAACCCGAACCCGACTTGAACCCGAACTCGAACCCGAAGTAAACTCGAATTGGCTTGAACCTGAATCCGAATGGACCCGAACCAAAAAGAACTCGAATTTGAATGGACCCGAATCCGAAAAAATTTAAACCCAAAATGACCCATCTTAAATCCGTCCGAGTCCGCCCAATTGCCACCTCTAGGTTTAATTCTAGAATCTATTAGACATTTGTCATCTTTACAACGTTTAAAGCCCATTTTGCTATCCAAAGTTTAAGTCCATTCCAAAGTCTATCATAATTGGAAATCTCCTCTTCCATCTCCTAATAACTTCTCTAAAGAACTCCTTTAGGATTGGAGTCAATTGCAACATTTGGAAGTTTCTGGACTTGGCAAATAATAGTCTGTCAAGTGATATTCTAAGCTCAGTGGGTGTTCTTCATTCACTTGGATTGTAACAACAGTTTTTAAGGTGGATTCCATTATTTTTGCAAAATTGTAAAGGATTATGGAGCTTTGATCTAGGGAAGAACAAATATTTAGAAGAGTTACCAGCATGGATAGGAGACAATTCAGGATTCTCTGCCTCTGATCAAATTTATTTACTGATAACATTCCTAGATAACTTTGCCGTCTGTCTCAGAAACCTTCATGTGATGATCCTTGTGGACAATAGGTTATCAGGATCATCCCAGCATGTCGAGGAAATGTAACTCGTATGTTTTTGGAAATTCATTTTGAAGGGAATTTGATGATTGTGGCCGATGGAAGAGAAGTTTTATCTAGGATCACACTTCCACTGGCGAAGATCATAGATCTTTCAGAAAAATCTTTAGTAAGGTGCTTGAGGAGATTACCAAGTTGTACAGATTGGGTTCATTAATCTTGTCAAACAATTACTAGGAGCATTCCATCAAATTTGCAATTTGAACTTGCTTGAAACACTTGATCTTTCAAGAGACCCACTCTTTAGTTGGCCACAAAGCTTGGCCTCAATATCATCTTTGAACCACTTAAACCTATCTTATAAAAACATGGTGGGAAAATTTCTATCAAGGAACCAGCTACTTTGGATGATCCATCTATTTGTAAGGGTAATCCAGGATTCTATAAAGGGGCTACTAGCAAATAAATGCGGGGATGACAGAATTTCAAGTGATCACAGTAATGGATTGGAGATGACGTTGGTGAAGGAAATGAAATGGCTCTCCGCTGGAATGTCAATTGGATTTGTTCTAGGATTTTGGGGAGTTTGTCGAACATTATTATTGAACAAGATGATAAGAAAGAAAGGGGATTTATGTACATTGCAAGGAGCTTGGTGTTGGAGTATTTTAATAAAAAGGAGCAAACATCTTCTTTAGATAACCTAAAAAGGCTTTGTAGACGTCTGGTTTTAATTCGGGTTTCATGATTTTGGTTCTCAAGCATGGGCTTGGATAATATGAACTATCCTTTTGGGCCATTTGACTCAACTTTAGTCTGAGCTAGGTTGTTAAAAACCCATTTTCGTATTTTATTTTATTTATTTTCATTTTTATTGTTTAACCCAAAAAAAGAAAAAGGAAGGCAAATTTGAAACGGCAGTCGACAGGTTCAAAAAAATTATCGAATTTGAAATCAAAGATTGAATAAGGGTTGAATGTTAAAGATTTAATTGGAAGCTAAAATGACGAACTGGCTCAAAAATCTTGAAACCTAACCTAGAGATTTTATTTTTTTAATTGCTGTGAATTTGGAGAGAAGATCGGTCATTGATTTTGGCTTTTAAGGCTTGGTCCACTGAGCTCCACTATAAATTGGACTCAAGAACTCAAATCAACACAGAAAACATATCAGCAAAAAAAAAAAAAAAACTATTGAAAACGTTTCTGGAAAAATTCGAGGATTTCTAGTGTTAGCAACCAGCACCGAAAATCTCAGCTGCCAATTTTAAAATCTTTTGATTCAAGGAAAGGATTCGCGTTCTCCAGGTATTTTTCTTTTCCACAATTTTAGATGTTAAATTTTCATTTTGTTCTTAAAAAACGTGATTTTTTTTTTCCTTTTGATTTCTGAGAAATTTGTATTTAGTCTTGAAAATTTAAAACTTAAGTTATTTATTATTTATTTTTTATTAAAAATAAAAATCTGGAATCTCCAATTTCCGACGGTGGAAACTGAATGAACATCAAGTTTCCGGCGATTACTTAATGTTTTTGATATTTGGGTTTCGAATGATGGGTAAAGCTTTTAAACACTGAAAGTTTTTTTTTTTTTTTTTTTTTTTTTTTTTCAGGAAGAAGAAATCATTCTAATAAATGGGATTAAAAAGAATATTTAAAAATTTACCAGTTTTTGGTGATTAGAAACTGGAAAAGTTGAACTTTTTTATCGCCGCCGTAGGTTTTCTCGAAACTGGTTTTGGTGGGTTTTAAAAGAAAACGAAGGCTTTTTGCAGAATGAACAAAAAATTGTTTGAAATTAAAGGGACCACACGGGACCCGCGTGGGTCCGACACATATGTATGATATTCTTTTTTTCTTTTTTTTTTTCTTTTCTTTTACATTAAACAATTTTTTGTTATTTAAAAGATTTTTTCTTATATTTCTATTACATTATTATTGAATTTCTTTAGACGATTTCATTTATTTATTTAGTGTTGAGAAATAAATTAAGCTTTATTAATAATTTATGACTATATGATGTTAATATTTTTTTAACATCTTATTTAATTGTTTTACTTAGTTCGCTAAAATAAATATCATTAAGAATGATATATAATTTTTGTATTTATGAGTTAAATTAAGATTGAAATAATAGTCTGTTTATTTTTTTAAAAGATACTTTTTCTAATAAAAATTAATCAAGGTCTTTTTAACGATGAAACTCGAAAAAGTTACAAATAGGTGACTTATAAGAAATTGTTAGGTAAAATAATTTTTCTTAAATTCTACCGGCACGATAGAAAGTTTATTCGATAATTTTCAATATTAAAGATAGTGGTTAATTTTTAATGACTTAATAATAAAATCAATTAGTTTAGAATAAGAATTAAAACTTTTTACCCTTCCAAATAAAATACTAAATGAATTCGATAACGTAGCCTCTTTAATAGAGCAAACAAATTCTTTTAAATACTCCTAAGATGAAGAGATATTTTTTGGAATTCCACTAGCAGAAAATTCTTTGAAAAATATCTCCAATATTTAAATTTTGATTAAAATAAATAAATAAATTAGAAGTTTAAGATAAAATCTAGATCTTTTTTCCTTTTACATAAAATATTAAAATAAATTTGATGATAGAGTAATTTTAAAGGAACAAATGGATTCCTTAGAATGCTCTTGAGTTGAGAAAACCATTTTCGAAATTCCACAATTCAGATGGAGAATTGTTGAAAAGAATTTCCAATATTTAAATTAGAAATAAATTAAAAGGTTTAAGATAGAATCCAAACATTTTTTATTTTTGATAGATAGGGTTCGACAAAAGGACTTAGTCAGAACATAAGATGAATTGTGCAAAAATCCATAGTTTTTTTATTATTTATTCTAGTTATTCTAGTAAAATAAATGAAAATAAAAAGAAAGAGGAAAAAATAGAATAGAAATGATATTTGGTTTGGATTCTATATCGTAGAAACGAAAATAGTACTTTTGCTTCTGATTGTTGATTCA
Source organism: Adansonia rubrostipa (assembly GCA_038381775.1). Classification (NCBI taxonomy): domain Eukaryota; kingdom Viridiplantae; phylum Streptophyta; class Magnoliopsida; order Malvales; family Malvaceae; genus Adansonia; species Adansonia rubrostipa. Next base: position 5,249 of record JBBYHM010349808.1, read on the forward strand.
ATCCAATAACATGATTTTTTTTGTTGCAACAAGTAGGATCGCAGAATCATAGAAAAAATTATTAATGATTTATTTTTTGCATAGAATATTAAAATGAATATAACGATGGAGTCACTTCAAGAAAGCAAATGGATTTTCTTGAATACTCTTGAGGAGAGAAAATTTTCCTCGAAATTCCACAATCATGATGGAGAATTCCTTGAAAAACATTTCTAGAATTTAAATACTGGATTAATAATTCAAGACCTTTTAAAACGTAGGATCTTTAGTACAACATTAAGCTAACTAAGTACTATTTTTACTACAGAAGTGTGGGAGTGCCTATCCTTCACCACATGTAACTGAACTTTCAAATCTAGTTTTGAATATAGACTATAATCTATTCCTTTTAGTGTGCCTTGGTTTAGCTTAGGATAAACTCAAATAGAATTGATTCATAGAGGTTACCTAATCACACCTTAGATAAGATAAGTTGCGACTCTTACTTTTTACGTTTTGCAATCAAATTCGCATTTAGCATGTTATGACAGTTTGGCGACTCTATAGCGATTCTAGAGAGTCGAACTATGGTTAGCTTCATTTTACATGTTGTTTTTTTAGTTATTTTCTTAAATGGTTATTTGTTAAGTTTTGTATAAATTATTATTTTTTCACTAATGTTTGCTCTTTGTCTCTTGCATATGAAAAATTCAAGGTTTTTTGTGTTCCTTCATAAGGTCACACGAATCATAGCATAAGCCTATACCCATGCTTGTTTTTTAAGGAGAAGGTAAAGAAACTATGCTTTCGTAAGGTGGTAACCTTCGCATGGGCTAGTGAAGCACTATTTGGGTATAGAGTACCAAAACTTTTATGAGATGATAGGCTTCGCAGTGGCTAAGGAAATACTCCCATTCAAATTCAGCCATTTCCGTTTGAAGCCTATAATGGGCAAGGATTGTGATGCCTTACTTATCCTTTGTGGGTGATGTTAAGGTGAAATTATGGGAACTTTTTAGTTTCGTCAACTATCCTAAACCCAAAATATAAATAACAATTAGGAGGCTAACTTTATGATAGAGACATGCCAACGCTCATATAGAATTAACCCAAGTTAGGACACACGAAGGAACACTTTTTACCCTTTTCAAGATGTAACTTTTATTATTTTTTTATGTTTTACTTATTATTTTCTTTCTAACCATTTTTACTTCATCTTTTTCATTTTCATGCACTCGTAACATCATGACATCATTGGAATTCCTTGCTATATAACAATTATTTGACAAAAAGGAACTTTCAAGTAACATTCATGACAAGCTTACCAAAGTTAGAATCTGTCTAGTACAAGTCCTCCAATGACTTAAAAGCCAGATCTAAAGCAACCTAGCAAGCAGTAGGTGATTGTCTACTAGTAGGATAAGTCTTAACGCTTTTGGAAAGAGTTCACCTTAATCTTTGCATAAAATGACTTAACAGATTTGATGAACATTTGAGGATCTTGAAGTTCATTTAGGTAGAAAACTTTTGTATAAAATATAGGGACTTGGCACTACTTATTCCGATCAAGTTGGATAACAAATTGATAAAAGCCATAATGCAATTCTAAGACTCATTGTATAGGTATTTTGTATTCAGTAAGGTAGATATGATCTCAATTATTAAGGAATACTTGAAACTTTACAGCTTAAAACTCCAATCCCTAACAAGATATTTCATAAGAATAAGATGGGTTATTGCCAAAAACTTGCTGGGATGATGAGGATTAACAAGATAGAGGTAATTGAAAAATAAAGAAGAGGAAGCATTTGCATTCTTTAAAGCTTCTTTTGAGATTATATCGCCAAAAACTCTAAAAAAAAGAGGGTCATAAGCATAATGGCCTTGGCCATTTATGGATGCAGTAGTTACAGAAAAAAAGCATTAATTATTAGTGAAAAATCAATATATTTCTAATGTTAAATCAAAATCAACTAGAACATAAATAAAGTATTAAGTCAAGAAAAAATTACTAAAAAAGGAATTCTGTTTTTCATTAGTAAATCGGTGATATCTTTTGATTACTTTTAACTTTGAAATTTGAATATTTTTGGAATGGAAATATTCCCTAAAGTCTAAGGTTATGTAGATCATAATGCAAGATTTCATTAATCAAGTTGAACACCAAATAATCACAGCACCAACCATCCTGGCAGAAAAATTCAGGTCATCGAATCATTATAGGAAAAATTGGGAATGACTATTCAATATATGTGCATAACTATTATACAAATGGATAATGAGCCATTTTGAATGTAAAGAAAGTAGATTCTGTAGGCCATTCTTTGCCATGAATGTGCCATCAAGGAGTTTTGCGACAACACTTGGTCGAAACCCCAAAAAAAATGAATGGGTGGCATTCTTGAAAAAGTTGACAAGTCGAAAGGTGGTATTGAAGGCACTTTGGATGTGTCACAATTTGACTTTATATAGTTTTGGGGGTTAGCCTTAGGTACCATTTTTGGGTTTATAAGGAGTTGGTAGTTGTGCACCGAAAAGGTAAGTAGTGTATGAATAATTCATCCTATGACTCGGGCTTAACCATATAGATTTTGCTTACACAGATGAAGGACTTTAGGAAAAGAAAAAAGATATGATTAAAGCTTGGAAAAAACCAATTCAAGTGGTGTAAGGGAGGCTTATGTATAATACCACCCTTGAATACTCTATGACACATGAAGCAAGCCTTTGACATAGTGTTGCATCTAAGAAACAATGTTAGCCACTCGCTTTAAGTTATCCCCCTTGACCCAATGTTAAAAATAAAACTGGCCAAAAGAAAGTTGTCCAAGAGAATGATGAGTAGACTAAGAAAACAAAAAATTATGAGAGAAGATCAGAAAGTTGGAAAAGGTTGAACTATGATTGCAACATGTAAAAAATTACCTATCATGAGCTAGATGATATAGCTACTTAAAAGGCTTTAGAGCTCAATCATATGACAGTGGAAAATGAGGAAACATACATAGAAAGTGTATCTATTTAATTGATTAAAAAGGTAAATAAAAAGAATTAAACTAATAATAACGAAAGTTGTTGAAACTAAAAGCAGTACCAAATTTATTATATAAAACAAATTCTATAAATAGAAACAAATTGAAAAATAACAAATTAAAGAAAATGAAAGGTTTTTCTTTCTCTTAGGCTTATCAATTTTGATTCGAACCTAAAAAATCTATCCAACCACTCGAACTCAAATATGATCCAATCCGATTTGACTAGAAAAAGTCAATAACCTGAAACTGATTAACCCAAACCTGAAAATAACTCGTACCCAAAATATTTTGAATCCATAATGACCCAAACTAGAAATGAAATGAATCCAAAATGACCTAAACCCAAACCCAAAATGACTCGAACAATCAACCCATAATAATTGAATCCAATAAACTTGAGTGTTAAACCTGATTAACGCAAACCTAATTAATTTGAGTGTTAAACCAGATTAACTTGAACTCAAAATGACTCAAACCCAATTAACTCGAGTGCTAAACCCAGTTAACCCAAACCTTAAATGACTCGAACCTGAAATGATTCAAAATTGAAATGACCTATATTTGAAAATTTAAAAACTTGAATTGACCCAACCTCAATTGACCTAATCGAAAACTTACCCAACCTACGCGATTGATAGGACTAGGTTTTCTTTTTTTTTTTTTTTTGTGAGCATAGCTAGCTATATTGAAGGAAAAAGATACGAATCGACAACTATTGATTCTTAGGAAAATATATATACAAAATTTTTTTAATAGAGCAGATTTCTCTTCTTTGGCTTAATCTATCAATTTTTAATTAAAGTCCATTTAATTCAATTTCAAGTATTTAATTATACCTTTTTGTTCCATTTCTTTTCTCTCTTCTTGGGTTTAACAATCGATTTTTTCTTTAATTTTCCTCCACCAAAAACTTTAATTGGACACTTTTTAACTTTCCAATCATTTTTTGTCTATATATATAAAGTTGTAGCTTGAAGATAGATAGATTGGAGATATTAAAATTTAAAATTTTAATTAAAATTTTTTAAATATTATTTTCAAAAAGAGATAACATGAATCAATTAAATTAATCCAGGTTTAACGTCTTTCCTTACGTATTTAATTTTATAACAATTACGATTTCATATAACGATGCCGAAACAAACCATGTTGAAACAGTTATATTCTGACTTTGCATATAGCCTATGACATAAACAACTTGAGAAATCTAATTAAATTAGAATTTAATTAATCCATACTTAATAGAGATTATTAAGTACGTACGGTCCTTTGAATTCCACCTCTTTCAAATATAAAATGGCTAAATGAACATTATCAGGTTCTTTTTTATCTTTAATAAATTATAACAATAAGAATGAATAAGAAAAAGTTGAAGCTTGATAAAAAATAAGCTTAGAGAACCAATTACAAGGTGAATAGATAGAATGAGTGTTGTCATTTAAATTGTTTAAATGTTGTAGAGGTGTTATGGTTTGGCTTTGAATAGAAAAAATTATTTATCCAAATTTGATTCAATCCTATTTGAAAACATATTTTATTCTTTAAAATATATTAAAATATTAAAAATTATTTTATAATTAAATTAAATTAAATTAAATTATTTTATTATTTAAGTAATAATCCAATCAAGTAATTTTAAATTATCAAAACTTTATTTTAAATTGAATTTATCAAATTAAACGAATAGCTTGACTCTTAAATGGATGTAGTATTAAACACTTATAACAGAATGATGTGTGTTGTCCTCATCTAAGTCCCTATATACATAATTGCAACTCTACTTAATTTGAGGGATAATAACTGAATGAGGGTTTAAGGGTGGGCAGATTACTAATTCCAAGTTCCAGACCTTTTAATTTACAATTTACCTTCTCCTATTGATAGATTCATCAATAAAATGGTAATTATATTCTTGAAAATATGTTATAATAGCTCTTTTATTTTAATATAGATAGTGCTTGACAATTTTTTGAACATTAATTCATTATTCATACAAATCATATAATACATTGATTCCTAAAGTCAATATAAAAGTTTGTCAAGAATCATACTATACTCGTATCATACATATATATTTGTTCGGATTTTAGTTACGTTTCAGGTATTATATATATAAATTTTGGCACATTAATAATTTGCTCTTATATAGATTTTGACATATTTGTCTATTTGTGTCATAGTTTGGTTTTTTTGATATTTTGTTCATCTTATATTTGAAATTGTCGAGTTAATTTGTTGTTATTCAAACAGTTTCAAATTTTGAGTCATCTGACTATAATGATTGTTGTAACATAGTTGGATATGAATTTCGATGTGTTAGTGCAGACAAAACTTTAATCATCGTAGGGCCCAATCGTCAAGACGAATAGCTTGTCTGAGCTTCCTATATCAAACACATGGGATGGCTGGGTTAAAGGGTTTTCACCAATCTTTTTGGGTTGGGTATGATCAAACATCCATTGAAACCATCCATTTAAGAGTTATGAAACTTAAAAAGATTGATTTTAAAATCTACACAATCCAGAGATCTGCAAAATTAGGCTTGAGAGGCAGTTACACCAAAAGTAAAGATCGATTTCTCTCGTGATGCCCAGAAATTGGTTCAAACTAGTCACCTATATCCAAATTTCATTTTTCTCAGTTTTGAATATTCAAACAATTGGTTCTAACCAGTGGCATATATCCAAATTTTGTTTTTCTCAATTTCAAATATTCAACCATAATCCCCTTTTTATATACACAAAACATGTAGCTATCAATGAAGAAGAAAAATATGTATACTAGGAATCGTATCAGGTTCCTATGAGAGTAGCTGAATATTGGCTTGGGACTAAATTAAATCCATAGCATGACTTAGAGCAAAAAGTTTTGTGAAAATGAAAATGTCATAAAAGTGTAATGATTCCAAAGATATTTTCAAATTAGGTATTAAATCAAAACTATTTAGAAAATTGGACTTTACTCAAAAGATATCATGAAGGGTACACAACACTAGTGTGAAATTTTGAAAGCAAGGTTAAAATCAAATTTTTAATTAAATTTTTATTAACTTGAAAGCCGTGTAGTGAGCTATTAGGAACCTAGTATTTAACCTTCCTAAGCCAATAGACTCTTAAAGCAACACTTCAAGAATCAATTGCGAGGCATTCAAATACCTCAAAATAGCTTACATCAAAACCTTAGAGAGTCCCAGCAACACTTGACAATTTTGACATTTAAGGCTTCCTAGATTTATTTTGGACTACACTGACCACTAAAAGTTGCAAACTAAAATTTCTATGAAAGCTGACTCAATATACTTCACACTAAAAATGCTAAAAAATCCCCAAAAATCATTTTGGGCATCACATGAATTTTTTAATTTGACGTTACTTCATTGCACGACATGTCCGAATGGCTTACGTTGTGGATTCTTTTCTTGGTTTGTCTAGAGCTTCCACCAGACGAGCCATATATGGTCAGAAAGCTTATTTAATCTATTTTAATTAAGAAAATGATTATCCCCCTTGAAAATAGCTTGCTTTAATATCCAACCACTGAAATGAGCTATTCAAATAGCTCTTGTTGTGGAATTTCTTTTGGACTCATTCAACCGTGAAATCAAGCTTTCAAAAACTCACTTTGAAGCTAAATTATTAGGGATGATACTGAGAATAATAAAAAATTAATACCACAAACAGTATATATGAAAATATTTATTTTATCAAAACTATTGTGCTGGAATCAACATTGACTCAAAAAACAATATGTGTGCCTGAATACTTATCGCGAATTTTTGGACTAACCTCTGCACACTCGAATGTCCATTGGTTGAGCACTAGACATTCTTGGCATGTCAAAGGGACAAAAACAACAAAAATCACACTAATACTCTTGCTAAAGCTCAAAATATTGCAACTCGGGTAGTAGTTGAAAGTCATGCGAATGACTTGTTTTATGCTTTTTTATAACTTAGCTAATTTAAACAAAGGAGAACCACATAAATGCCACCCACTTGAGTGCTGTAATAACAATCAAATAAACACTAGACACACATATTAAACACACACAAAATACACCTAATGGCTCCCATTAATGCTCTTTAAGTTCAGACTTAAAACACTTAGAGAGTATTACTTTTAGCTTCATGTTAACTCTAAATTCAAGCATTTTATTCAATATCTCCAAGCTACTATCAAAGAAACTTATTTAGTAAAACTATGCATGAACTCAATCATTAATTCAATGAGCTAAAGCCTAAGCCTGGAGGTTTTTTTTTTTTTTTTGGTGAAAAACAATGTTTACTCACACAACACAAGCAATTTTACAAACACCTAGTAAACTAATTAACATAAATATTCAACAAACACACAAATCAAGATCAATCAAAAACAAAATTGCCTTGGCTGAACTTAACAACCCAATGCAAACAATCTCATCAAATGCTCAACGATTGTTACTCAAAGCATGCAAAATGAAGATCAATTCAGCTTAATCACATGATTAGCATACAATATCATGATCTTGATCATTCAAAGATTAGATCTAACACATGAACATCAAATTTCATCAAGCTAAACTTCAATTTCAACTCACCTAATCTAGATCTAACTATGATTATCAAAATTACATCATAACATGATCAACAAGCAAGAACAAACCTAGATCTAACCAAATTCAAGTTAGTTGAATGCTTTCCATGCTTTTTCTAGTTGGCCAAACCTAATTTCGTCTCATGAGCTAAGGATTTCATCTTTGAATCACATGATTTCAACTCTAAATGCATAAATCCTAGCTCAGTTTAGCCTAAATCATCAATATCTAATAATGAAAAGCTAACTAAAACTAGATCTAAGCAATTGACGTTGTTCCAACATCATGATTTCCATAATCCACATGATTCAAGTTCAATTTCAACATATAATCATCAAATTATGCTTTAATAATCACAAAATCAAGTTAAATCTAGCTAAATCATGATTTCAACATCAATATATCAAGGGTAATAAGAGGTGAAACATAGAAATCAATCAATCATGGTAGTCAAACAAGAAGAAGAAAGATCAACAAAGATTTCAACTTAAAGATCATGTAATTGAGCTGAAAATTAAAAGATCAGCGAAGAGAAATTACCTCCTTAAGAAAATTTTTTTTAAGTGTTAAAAAATGTAATTAAAATGTAAAGTTCCCCAAATGAATAACCACTACCTGTATATATAAACTTTAGGTGGGTGAGTTAACACTAAGTCACCTATAAGTAACCCTAGACCTACCTACTAACCGTCTAATTTCTTACCTAGGTGGAAATGATTGCTATACCCCCTCTAGATTAATGAGCTCATTTTCCTTATCACATGGTAAAATTCAGCCAAGGCATATTTATTGCCTAATTTTGTAGATTTTTTTATTACATTCAATTGATCATAATACATACTTATAAAACTTCAATTGAATGTTTCCTTTCATACTAAAAATATCCCTTAATGATCTTCCCTCAAAAAATTTAGAATTGTCTATCTTGAACCTATCAAATTAAGCCCTCTAAAATTCTTGGCACCTTAATTTCTAAGGTCTTTTCATAGCCCATCCGTAATTGCACTTTTTTGAACTAAAGTCCATATTTAATTTCATTTCAGTGCAATCAATTTTGAATTCCGAATTTAAAATTCTTTCAATTTAAAAATCAACCTTTAGGCAATATTGTTGATTTTTACAATTAACTTTGCCTACAATTGACTTTTAACTTTTTGTTGACTTTTAATTTTGACCCTTAGAATAAGTCTTATCTTTTTTTTTCCAATTGACTTCAGTAACCATTTTAATGATCTCAAGAGACATATTCCAGTCAACTTTTATGATACTCAAATTTTCGAGACTCGAGTTTTGTTTTCTAAATCTAACACTTATCCCCTAAATCAGACAATTAAGCCCAAATGCCTTGTTTTATTAAACTAAGCTCGTGGAAACATTCCAAAAAAAAATAAATTAGACCTTTCTATCATCAATAACTCATCCGAGGGGGCTTGTACCTAGAGAGTGTTAATATAAATAGCTGGTAGTAATTTAATGTAACATATATTATGATTTAATTAAAATAATTTGAGGTATTTTTTTTATCCATAAGATTATTTGATAATGGTTATTTTTATCTTATGTAGATAAAGCCATGAGACACTTTGGCCTTGCAAAAAGAATTACAGTGTGTTACAATTATGAGATCCTTATGCATCAAAGCTGTGTTTTAAATAATGTTCCTAGTCATAGTATTATCAAAATAAGGCATTGGCAATGCATATAGACTGGTATATGTTAAGCTCCCATGTGTTCAATGCATACAACCGATCTCATAAATTTAAGTATAAAGATATTTCAGGATAGCATGTAGGTGCTTATTATGAGACCAATTTCACTAAACATGACTCTATGAGAATTTCATTTATTATTTCACTCAAGTGTCTAAAAAAATACTCTCATGTGTTAGTAGTATAAATGGTCCTTAAACTTGTGACAGTATGTCACCTTGTATGTGGATTCTCATACTTAAAGATCTTCACGAACGGGTCCATGAAAGAGGGATGCTTATGGTAAGGTGGTTTTGGGTATAACATGAAGCATACTAAAGATGGATAAGTGGTTTAGAGAGGATTTATCACCCCAAGTGATATAAGGGACATATCTTAATTGTTCCCAGTGTCACAACATGGCTTGGATACAAATCCTGACTAGCCGAACTTAAAAGACGAGTATATCCCCCATGCCTATATATCTGTCATTATTTTATTTTTTATTTTAGGGGCTATATCATTATTATTTTTCTTATTTTTCATTTTGGGGACAAGTCGTCGAGATGAAATACTCGCTTAACTTAACCCTATATAGTCATTATGAAATGATCATTTGTTTTGGAGTCAACACCAAATCTATTTTGGCTTCGTAAGATTGGTCATATATCGGAGTTTATATTTCGAGGGTTATGAAATCCCTAAGAGCAAACTCTAGATCTGTGATAATACCATAGATCACTTGAAAAGGTTTGAAAGTCGATTACAATCACAAGTAAGGATTGATCCCTCCTATGACGCCTGATAATCGATACCTTATTAATTACATATTAACTCAAGTTTTGATTTTTATTTGATTCCATTATCCGATATTTAATTGTAATTCTCATGTATTAAAATAATATTCTAAATTTGTTATTCTGTATAAGAAAATTAGGTTTTTAATATTTTTGAAAATCAAATTATCTTCTATACCCCATTAGACAACCAGAGAAATATGAAAGGTTGAGATATCTTCCACACCTTACTAGAGGATAAGAGGAACATGAAGGTTTAAAAAAAAAATCAAAATATCTCACGTATGCCACTGGAAGACTAGAGGAATACCAGAAGTTTGGCTTCATGAAATTTCAATAATCTCGATTTTCATTTTAAACAAAATATCTTGTTATTAAAATAATTCATAAAATGCCTCTCATATTCTAGGAAAAATTTCAATACTATTTTAATTTGGAGATATTGCCATAATTTTAAAAAAAATTTCAATTTCATAAAAAATTTCCTTAAGACTCGGTTTAGATGAAAAGTATTAGACTCGACTTTAAGGATCTGAAGTTGGTCGAAGTGACCAACATGTCCTCTAAAGTACACTTTCATAATGAAAGTATCCCAGTGCTCCTAAAAGACTTGATTTTATGATAAATTATCAGAATGCCCCTAAAATATACCTTTGACGTGAAAGTATCTCTGTAACCCTTGAGGACTCGATAACATCATAAAAAGGTAAACCTATCCCTAATGTATACCTTCCACATGAAAGTATCCTAGTAATCATATAGGACTCAGTTCTAAGGTAAATAATAAAATACCACTAAGGTGTATATTCGACGTGAAAGTATCCAGTGACTTTAAAGGGCTCAAAAATGATGTAAGAAACAAATTTATCCCTAATGTGTACCTTCAACATTAAAGTATCCCAGTAATCTCATAGGACTCGATTCTAAGGTAAATTACTAAAATACTCCTTAGGTGTACGTGAAAGTATCGCGATAACCTTAAAGGACTCAAAATGATGTGAAATGACAATTTTACCTTAAATGGGTAACTTACATGACAAATATGACCTAAAGTGCAAAAAATGCTAATAGGTTCCTAAAATTTTCAAAATTGCATGTTAGCCCCAAAATGGCTAAAAATGCTAGAAATGTTTTTGAAATGTCCAAAATACCCTAAATGGGTAATTTTTTTAGTGAAATGACCTAAATAGCCTTAATTTGTAATATTTTGTTATAAGGTACTTAAATTTTCTAAATTTATAAAATAACCCCTAAAAGGTTAAAAATACATGAAAAGCATATAAGAGAATTTAAAATGCATGAAAAATGCACCAAAATCGATTCGAATCATTCGACCAAGCTTGGATCTTCATGAAAAAAATTTTTAAAAATTTCATTTCAGTCCTTCAAGCTAGATCTAATTGCAAAATGGCTTAAAAATTTTAAATTTTGCTAGAATGGGCCAATAACATTTGGCTAAGTCAAAAATATTCTTAGGTTTGGAAAAAATGGGAAAATTATATAATGGTCCCTAGGGATTCGGTCAAGCCAAGAGTGTCCTTAAATGGCCTTAAAAATATGAAAATTGCATTTTGACTCCATAGGTTTTGGTCAAGCTAAGGAATACCTAAAAATGAGTTTGAAAATTTTGAAAATACGAAACAGCCCCTAGAGGTGCTTCCATGATCCAAACAACCCCTATATGGCTTAAAATTAAAGGAAAACTTGAATTTTGACTCCCTAAGGTTTCAACTATTTCAAGAAAGTTCCAAAATGTTTTCTTTTTCATAAATCGAAGCATGGATGCATGTAAAAATTATCACAAGTTACTATCAAACTCAAATCATAACATGAATAAGCAACTTTAAGGAAAACACGGAAATCATGCTAGCATAAATTCTGTCACATAACATGAAATGAAAATAAACATATACATGAACATAAAAATTCGAGAACATCCAAAATCAATATCAACTCATTTAAAATCTTTGATTAAAAAAATATCTTTAACAATAAGCAAATTAAATCATAACATGGATAATCAACTTTAAAGCAAACATGGAAAATAATGCTAGCAAAAATTCTATCATATAACATGAAATGAAATTAAACATATGCTTGAACATAAAAATTCAAGAACATCCAAAATTAATATCAACTCATTTAAAATTTTTAATTTAAAAAATATTTAATAATAAGTAAGCAAAATGATGAAATAACGAAAGCTTTGTTCATTGCTTTCACCTAATTAAATTAGGTTCATGAAGCTCACTAAAGGGACTGAAAAAAACATTTTGAAAATCAAAGAAAAATGAAGATTGATAATATAAAACGAAAGATTTTTGAAGGAATACTTAAAAAATACCTTTCTTAAATTAAAACAACTTAATTTCAATATTAAGGTTTTGAAAACTATTTTTCTACTCTTTTTTGAATCTAAATTTTCTCTCTTTTTTCTTGCCATGGACAGTGATGAAGATGGAAAATGAAAAAAATAAAGTTCCCCCCTCAAATAGGCTATTCGGCCAAGGCATTTTTTTATGCCTAATTTTTTTTATTTTTTGATAGATATTTAATTATGATAAGAATGAATAAATTTTTTGTCATATTGTGTGAATCATTATGGATGACTCATCATATAAATGATAATCAAGATAAGATCATGTAATAACATAGTTAAGATTAGACTAAATTAGTTAGGGGAAAATTGAATTCCAACCAAATTGGTTTGCATGAAACTAGCTTATCAAATTCTAAAATTTGAAATAAAATTAAAATCAAAATTAATAAACTTTAACTAAATTTTGGAATTGAAAGGAATAAAACCAAAATAATAAAAAAAATCTTGATTGAAAATTCTAAACTCGTAAAATTTTGTAAGAAAAATCCTTGCAAAAGAAAATTAATATTTAAAAAAAATAAAAAACTCATAACATAAACTAGAGTTTCAAAAACTGAATTAGTATGAATTTGATGAAAGTATTTGGAGAATTTAAAAAATTCTAAACTTAGAAAAATTTTACAAAAATATTTATGAAGTAAAAAACTCCGTATAATGAAAACAAGAAAATTCCAACAATACTTTCAAATTTATCAAAAATAATTTGAATTCAACACATTATTCCAGATATTAATTAATAAAAATGAAAAAGATGAAAACCTAAAATCTAAAACAAATTTTACCGAAAAAATTTTACGAGCATAACATTCATGATACTGTGAAAAATTCAATTTTAAATAATAAATTTGACAACTTGACATCTTGTTGTATAAAATGCCAATATTGATTTTTTCTTGAATATTTTTTATTTTTCAGTGTGAGTATTGGCATAAACACTACATGGGTATCAATAAAAATATACGACAGTCGACTCTTAAAATTTTTTGAGAAAATCTTGAAAAAATTCCTAAAATAGGAAATTTGACCATAACATCATATGCAAAAATGAATTTCAAAATTTAAAAAGAATAAACTTAAAAACTAATTTTTTAGTGCTAATACTACATAGCTCTCGTTAAAGATATATGACAATGAATTATTAAAATTTTTACAAAACAAAATCTTGAAAATTTCTGAGAATGAAAATTTAAATTGTGATATCATTTGGAGAGATAAATGTCAAACTTTGATAAGAACATATTTAAAAAATAATTTTTCTCTTGAATATCCATGCTTTTTATCCAAGATTTACTCTTTTTGACCTTTAAAACTGCATATTTTTTGTCATAGCATGCACGACCATTTAAGTATGACCAAATAGCTTTTGAAAATGCCTAGCCTAACTGGAGGAAGTTAATTTATACCAAGGTGGCCACTAAGTTCTCAATCTTAGATATTTAGAACTATCAAAAAAAGGGGTTAGGACGAAATTAGGTGTCTGCACCTAGCCCGTGTTAATTCAAAATCCTTGGCCAAGACAATATTGACTATGGAGTTAACACATAAAGGTTGTAGTGGAAATGATTAAGAGTAAACACTGCACCAAGTTCTTACCCATTCTAAGATATATGATGAAAGAATTGAATTTCACTAAGATATTGTACACTAAAGGGCCTGTCAAAACCACTTTGAAACTCCCTGCATGTCAGGTGGTCATAATGCATTGCTATATGTCAATCTTTGTCTATAGATATAACTACTCTTAATCGAATAATTTATATTTATTACTAATGTGATAGAGGCCTAATGGTCCCACTCATTAGGGTTATTTGTGGAATTACAATAAGTCTACGCATAATTACTTAAAAAGTAAAAGTTACTCGAGCCTAATTTGAATTGTTCAACAGCCAAAGGCTAAGTGTAGTTAACCATAAATCTAATAAGACTTCAATGCTAGGTATTTAAGGCACATTTTGGCGTCACTTGCATAGTAGAATTAACCTTAGGCACTACTTGGAATTCCTACAAGAAATTGTTCAGACACTTTGGAGTTTTGCATCACCTCCTTTCTAACTTGAGAAAAATTGATTTTTCTCTTCTCCTTTGAGATTTGGTGTCTGGATTCTTTACCAAGTGAAGGTTTTGAAACCTAAATCGCTAGCATGGCTATTGGCAATATATGGTCTCAATTTTGTGAAGCTTTTTTGAGTCATTTGTGTGGATCACTTTTAGAGGCTAGATGCTTGGATAGCTTTGGTTTGCAATAATCAGGCTCATGCACAAGAATGAAGCAGAGATCATTATGAATTCATTGAAATGGGTTTCTATGTATTGACAGATGATTTTTTAAATCTTATATTCTTTATTGTTTATTTGGATCGGTCAAAGGCACATAAGTTAGTCCATGGTGGCTGTTTGGTGTGTTCTATTGTGTATTCTATGTAGTTTTCCAAATGTTTTAATTTTTGTTGTAAATTGACTTAACCAAATTCAAATAGTGGAGATATGATGTTTGAGATCTGATCCTATAGAAAATACCAATCAACTAGTAAAACCTGAAAAAAATCAATTAAAAGGCTTACACAAAATAGGTTGTCTATAATGATAGAGATTTATTGCTAGTCTAGATTAAATTTTATAATTTTAGACATCAATACCTTACTTTAAAAATTTTCATCAAGTGGAGATATTTTGCATTTTGTATAATTTATCATAGTGGTTTAATTTAAATTCTAGGTTCATTGACTTAAGAATTTGATATTTGCAGTTGCAATATCATACATTCATGTAAATATTATAGACACTTGATTTTATCCGAGCCCTTTTTAAACAAATCGTGTCTAATTAAGAACTTTTAGATGAAATGCACCTATCTTTCTCCCTTGAACAATTTCTAACATCTTAAGATTTAATTGAAATGTAATAAAATAAAATAATAAAAATAAAAAAGGAGAATGATTGTCGGTTGCCGTGTTACTAGGCATTATAAGTGACACGACAGTAAGAGAAAAATTTTTTGGGGAAGATTTGAAATGCTTTGGGACGATATTGAAAAAAGTGTAAAAAAAATGTTATTTTTATGAAATTCATGAAGATATATCGATATATTTCATTAATAATTGATCGTCGTGTTTTAGTCATTTCAGGCTGCAAGGCCATATTGTATTGATACAATGCTCATTGTATCGATACAAGGCCATATTGTATTAGTATATTGTCATGTTTTTCATGGATTTTTGGTTCTAAAAATGATTATATCAATACAAACACCTATGTATCGCTACATGAAAAAAATTATCATAAACAAGCTTTTTCACCTAAGTTTTCCTACATTTTTTCCCTAATGGCCTTAGAACACTTCATAACCATGCAAGAAGTTCTTCACAAACATTTTTACATTGAAACATAGGCGTGAGAACCACTTACATGAATTAAGTTATTAAGCTTAAATGAGCTTTGGATAAATGAGTTAATGCTCAAATCATACATGGGAACTAAATGGCATCTAGATTTTTTTTTTTTTTTACTATTTTGAGTCTATTTTAGTTGAATTTCAGTGAATGGCTATTTTGAGTTAATGTTAAAACAACTTTCTTACATAGAGCCAAGATATGGCCATTTGGAGTGATGGTTCTCTTTAAGGGCATGTAGCTGAGATTGTCCACCAAACTTAGCTGAAAACACACTCCATTTAGAAGGGTTCCAACTCTTGATTAGACCGCCTAGCCCTGTAAAAAGATTACTTGCAAGCAAGTATGGATTTGTTGTCAAGAAATTAGTGGTAGTGCATGAGGATGAAAGGTGATCAGCCAAGGGAGGTTTTAGACGTCTCAAAGCATCCAAAATAAAAGAGATAGCTAGTTCTCAACTGAGCTTCAGCAGAAGAAAAAAAGGCAAAAGGAAAAAAAGAGAAAGAAAAAGAAAAAACCATGGGTTTTCTTGAAGCTTTAGAACTAAGATCATTTTTCTTCAAATTTCTACTTTCATCTCATATCTTTTCTTCCTCTTTATGTGAGCTTGTGGATCCTAAGCCATGCTTAGGTGATGGTTTGAGCCAAAAGTGTAAAAATCATGTTTATGGCCAAACTTTGAGCAATGATCTCTAAATCTTTTGTTTTGGTTTCTTTGATAACTTTTGTTTAAAACTTCATCAAAATCATTTTTTATCAAGAAAACATGCTTTCATGCATTTCAAAATAAGTTGGCATGATTTATAGTTTTTTCCATCTTATTGTTTTCCTTGTTCTTGCCATTGTTAGCTATCCCGTGTTGAGTATTTCTCATGCTATATGTTTCATGCATTCCATGTAATTTTTATGCATTATGATAATAGTTCATATGTCCATGCATTGTCCATAAGAATATTGTGGTTATAGAACATTACCGTGCATTTTAATGATTTCATGTATGTTCATGTTGGAAAACTATTTTTAAATCATGAATGGCATGTATCTTATGACATTTTCATGCATTAAGGCAATGATATATATGTCCATGCATCTTTCGTGAGAATTTTTTGATCATGGCAACATCTACATGCAAAATGATAAATTCATTTATGTTCATGCCATATTTGTATGTTTGCTGAGAAAAATGTTTATGGGTGTATCTATGATGTTAGAAACCTTAAGTTATTAAATTTTCCACAATGTTTTCTTGCATATTAAAGATTATAATGTCATTGGTACATTTAAGTCATTTTCTATGATTTAGAAATTATTATATCACTTCATATATCTTAGAGATATTAAAGTTATTTTCCATGATCTAGAAATTTTTTTGTCATTACATGCATTTTAATGGCATTTCGGTTATTTTCCATGATTTATGTGTTTCTTATGTCAATTCATGCACTTTAATGTCATCTTAGCAAATTTCTATGATTTAGGACTATTTATACATTCTCATGTATTTTAGGGTCATTCTAGTAATTTGTTATGTTTTAGGACCATTAATGAAATCTCATGCATTCTAAAGTCATTATGGTGATTTGCCATGTTTTAGGATCTATTATGCCACTTCATGCATTTTAGGACTATGTTAGTCATTTTCCATGATATAGGGATTATTATGTAATTTCATATATTTTAGAATCATTCTAGTCATTTTCCATGAATTAGGAACTATTATGTAATTTCATGTATCATAAGGCCATTGAAGTAATTTGCCATGTTTTAGGGACTTTTATGCAATTTTATTTATTTTTGGGCAATTTTCATCATTTTCTATGTTTTAAAGACTATTATGCAGTTTCATACACTTTTAGCCATTTAAGTCATTTTCTATGATTTAGGGATTATTATGTAATCTTAAGCATTTTAGCACTATTTCTAACATTTCCATGTATTTTGGGATGATTTAAGTTATTTCATGCATGTTAGGGACCGTTAGCAATTTTTTTGTATTTTAGGGTCATATAAGTTTCATAATTTAGGGACCATCTAACATATTCCATGCATTTTAAGACCATTTAGGATAGTTGGCATAATTTAGGGTCATTTTAGAGATTTCTATCACTTTAGGATCACGCGGGAATTTTCATGCCGATGCATGTTCTCTAGAGTCTTTTAGGTGCTATTATGCTAAAAAACTAGTATGACATTATCAATTATAATACGAGTTTTAAATACAATTCGAGGCAATATCTCCAATTAAAATAGTCCAAAGGTGCGGTTCTAGTATATGAAAGTCACCTCATCGATTATTTGTTACAAAGGAATACTCTCCTCCTTAAACAAGTAAATCGAAATTTTCAATTTTCTTGACAAAAAAAACTTTTGTGATCCTTTGAGTTTTTCTAAAAGGATGCAAAAAATATTTTGATTTCAAAAATTAATCGAAGTCTAATTTATTTGGAACCGAAAAAATAATATTAATTATAAATATGTCAAAATATGGGAATTATAATTAAGTATAAAAAAATTAAGATCAATTTTAATCGACTTTAGGATAAAACATGATTAATAAGTACTGTTTTACGAGCCATGTGAAAGGGACATGTCTCACTCTATGCATAACCGACTCCAAACTCTTTTCATACGAATCTCTCGTTAATACACAGACTTCGAAGTTTATTTACGAGGGTTTCATAGTTCTTAAAAGACGAACTCTAGTACGGGATCAATCTCACCTAATCAAAATAGATTAGTGGTGACACTAAATCTTTCGATCATTTCGTAATGATCACTTAAAATTAAGTTGGATGAGCGATTTTATCCAACAATTAAATTACGTTCCAACATGACAAATAAAAGAGCAATTTACCCATCTCAAGGTTAATGCGTCGGATCCATGTTCAGCACGCTTATGACAAGTATCATATAGCAAATTTGCAAGCATATATCTAATATTATAAATGGGTTCCCTTTAAAGGTGCAAAGTTTAATCAATTCCCTTTTTTTTTTTCCTTTTTACTATTCATTTACTAAAAAAAACAACAAACCAATTCTTTTTTCTGCTATTTGTTTATTTAAAAAATAAAAAATAAAATTATAATCATTTTATTTATTTATTTTTTAATCATTATGTATATATAATTTTATTTGTATAATTATTTAATCAATTTCGTAGACAATAATAAAATAATTTATGAAAATAAATATTCTTATATATTTCATATTTATAATTAATTAAAATTATTATATTGATTTGACAAATATAACCCAATTAGGCCAGTAATTTTTTTTTGCTATTTGCTTAACTTTTTAAAAAAAGAAATGAAATAAATAAGCAATTATTTTATTTTTTTATTTACTTTCTAATAACTATTATATATTTTCATTTTTATAATTATTTAAATTAATTTAGTAAATAATATTT
>JBBYHM010349819.1:0-24495 GCA_038381775.1 Adansonia rubrostipa
GTTTAATACATGTTTATCTTTGTATTTGTTGTATTTTGTTCATGATATCTCCATTAAAATGCTTGCTTGTCTCTTAGAAATTGAGTTTTAGAAAAATCCTAAAGTTAAATTCATGCTAGCTCCAATAGATAAAGAACGGCATGGACTTAATGCTTTCATTAAATTGGTCTCCTAATCATAGGGGTAAATTAACATTTCAGTTTTGGATTTCATGGTGAAATACGTTTATTTTTCAAAAAAAAATCTTTATTAGTATTAAACCTTAATCTTGAGTCTTATGTTCATTTTGTTGACATGGTCAACAGGTTATTCTATCATCCCAAACTATTCTAGGATTATGGAATGAAGTTGTGAAGCCCATGTTACTTTCTGTTGCGGACGTTCGGATATCCTAAGCCCGAGTCTATCTTCGAAAAAAATCAAAATATCGAATAATCCCCTTATTTTTGCTCTAGCAGCATTGTAATCTGAATTTAAAAATCATTTTCAAACCATAAAATATTTCCTTTGATTTTTCTAATATTTCCCTTTAAAGGACATCAAATTACCTTTTTAACGGTGTCTTATTTGCCCTCAAATCATCCTGGATGAGGGAGTTATGATTTTTCGAACCTTTGTTATTCGAAACCCCTGGAATGAACGTGCAACATTCTATTTGGGGCCATTTCAGCCCATCAGATGATTTTTATGAAATTTCCAAATATTGTCCCAAAATGTTCATAAAATTCCCTTTCTAAAAAGGTATTATCCATGATCTAAGATCCTAGATAAGCTTAGAATGATTTTTCAAAATCCATCATGCGCTTTTAATTTTACATGCTGCTAGAACTGCGACGAACCTAACTTCGAAAATTAATTCTGCCTAAAAAGTGATTTTCTAGAATTTTTGAAATATTTTTATATTAAACCTTGTTGAGTTACCTTTCCAACAATACCACTTTTACCCTTTGAAGTCTTCATATGCACCTGAACAAAATCCGAAAATGGAGACGACACGATGGTGTCACCTATGTTCAACCTAATTTTTGAATCCCTTTTTATCGAGATTTGGATGTCTCAAAATATACCTGGTTGATTTCCCCACAATATCAATCCCCTTTAACTTGGATCAAGATTAAAATACAAAAATAGGATTTCATATTAAAATTTTTGCTAGTGGAGATACTCCAACTCCATTACTCCAAAGGGGATGCTCTAACCTCATTTTTAATTAAAAAATTCAAATTTTCTCTTTGTTCCTAAATGTTTTCCTAACTTTAGAGATACTTCAACCTTATTACTCAAAAGGGTACTCCAACCTATTTTTCCATTAAAAATCTAAATTTTCACTTTAATCTTAACTATTTTCATAACTTTATTTTAGGGGATACTCCAACGCCACCTCATCGAGGGGATACTCTAACCCTACTTTTACCTCAAAAATTTAAAATTTTCTCTCTTCTGGATGCCTCAAACTGTTTTAATAAAATTCATCTTTGTTCTTCAAATCAACATTGAATCCAAACTGGTCTCTAAAATTGTCATCCAGGTTATTCTTCAATAACCGAAGGCAATTATGAGATGCATTTCGATTGCCCCTCCGTTTTTTATGTTCTTTTGTTTGTGATTGCTTATTTATGATGCTATTATATTTCTTATTTTTTGCCTTACTAACTTATTTCCATTTGTAGTGTTATTGTGCATTCATATTTAAAATTCATTTTCCAATAAAATTTATGAGGCAATATTTTGTGTTGGTATCTCTCCAGTGCCTAATACGAAACATCCAATTTTTAAAATCCAATCCGAACGTCATTTTCATAAAAAAAATCCCTATGTTCCTCACACCTTCGAGGCACTTAGGTGATCTAATTTTTTCTTAATTAAAAAAACCCCAGATTTATATTTTCCAAAACTTAATGCATTAAACAGGATTATATCTAAATAAAGACCAAATAGAATTGATTTAATCGAGACCAAAGTGAGATATAGTTAGTATGTAATGATTTCGAGCATCATGGGGATGCTAGTCCTTCCCTGTGCGTAACCAACTCTCGAGCCCAATCAACAAATCTTTAGACTTCGTAGACCTTGAAATCAGGGTTTCGTGTTTCATAACTCATAATATTATTCTCAATAGGTGTCCGATCTTGCCTACCCTAAAATGATCAGTGGTGACTCCAAGTTTATTGCCACTTCATGGTGGCCATTTGGGTCAAGTTGGATGAGCGACTCATCTGACAGTCCCTATCCTTTTCATATCATCAAGCCTAATCCAAATCCTAATCAAGAGATAACTCAAAGGCTCAATCATAATCAACCATCATGTATTTTTAAGTCGAGCCACTATGCCCTTTTGGTCGTCCTAAATTTTAAAGGCTAGGCACGTGGCGACAGCTTGGCAACTCCACTGAGGACCATTTTAGAGAGTTAGGCCTATAACTAGCTCCTTCTCACTCGGTTCTTGGTTTTTAGTCTCCATAATTATTTAGATGTAATTTTCTTTTATTTTTTGCCTACTAATCTCTATTGTATAAGTTTTTCAATTGTTAGGGATTATTCGTGCCCAAATAAATATTGATTTGAATAAATATGGTAATATAGGAGTGGAAATAAAGGTTTGATTATTTTCCAACCCACACTGTGCACTTGCATTTGCACTAGATTCCTACCATACACCATGGTGTGGTTAGTATCCTAATTATTAGGAGGAAGTTAGCCATCCGCCTTTGTGAGTAACCCTTTGTATAGGCATGGCAAGACCTTCAGGGATGTAAACTACCTATGTCTCTCGTTAGTGCCCCGTCGCACTTGTATAGGGAAATACATCCACCAGATCAAACTCATTCTGCCAAAGCTACAATGGGCCTAGGATTGAGGTGCCTCAGCTAATTTTACTGGACGGAGGAGTAATTCAGATACTAAAATAGGCATAAACTTAAACCCATGTAGTGAAGCCTACAAGCTAAACCATGTCAAGCCATACTAGATGCTGCTAGAATACCCTGAAGATTAGGGTCACTCGAGGAAACATTTCGTACCGTTACTTATATATACTATTAGTTACATGGGCGACGATGGGTGAACGTTGTCACCCGCGTTTGTCTTTTTATTTTGATGATCATTTTTTTAGGATATGCCATGACATTCGATAGCAGATCCTCTTTAATAAGTGGGCAAGGACAAGCGAATGCCATTACTTGCAATGCCATCTTGAAATAGTCATATCTGACCAAGATAAGCCATCATGCTGCCCGAAAAATGGTTTAGCATGTGTTTAACATAGATGGTGATGGACGAACATCACCGTTTAGATGGTCAGTCTTGATCCTCATGAGGTATCATGTTGCATCATGAAAAGGCAATTTTAATATAGACATGTTGGTATGTTGCCCGTTTGATGCCTCAACCTTTATATTTATCATGTCTACTTGGGGCATTGTACCGCCTATTCTTAGGGCAAATTTTGTGATACACTTTTGTTGCTATTCTTTCATTCCTTTATCTTTTCCCTCTTATTTTGTATTGGTTACTAACTCATTGTCTTTTTGCTTTTCTTGTTCACCATGCATCATTTCATCATAATTACTGTCATCATGGGACAATTGGCTCTAATGTATCAGTGTTCACTAAGTGGCATCTGTCATGGAGCAACAGTCCACTTCAGAGCTAAGGCCTTTTGAAAAAGTTTGAGCATGGTCGAAGCACTGACAGTGTGAAAACGGGGATGTTCTAAAATCAAGGCATGCTTCAGTAGTGCATGAAAGGATCAAGATAGGGTCCTGTCAAAATGATTGGCAAGATTTAAGGATCATGTGGGCTAATTGGGACAATACTGAAAGGGAGTTATTTACAAAGAGATACAGAGATATTGCTCTTCTACTCCAAGTTTGTTTGGATGTCAGTTTGTTGCGAGTAGCCTCTCAGTTTTGGAATCTACTATATCAGTGTTTCGCTTTCAATCGTGAAGACTTAATCCCCACAGTTGATGAATACACTGCACTACTCAACATTGAAAGGGCAAAGGTCGACAGAATATACTGCAAAGCATTGAATCTTCCTACCGTCAAGAAAAGATTGGCTTAAATCATTGAGGCAATGGAGTCTTGGGTTGAAAGTCATATCAAAATAAAGGGGAATAGTGAATGCATCTCATGTGCTAGTTTGAAAGAAGCAATAGTAAGTACCGTTGACATCCAAAAAATCCAAGATATCTATGCTTTGGCAATATATGGTCTGGTTATATTCCCAAAGACATTAGGCTATGTTGAAGCTGTAGTAGCAGATGTATTTTCTCATTTATGCTACAACATCAATCTCGCACTGGCCATCCTTGCTGAAACTATTTGAGCTCTTAATTTTTGTAAGAAAGTGGGAATGGAGTAATTCATCGGATGTGCATTGCTCCTTCACATTTGGCTCATCGATCACTTTGGCCCTGAAAAAAGTAGGACGTCCTGTTGCTTCTTACCTAACTTTAGCCCCCTCTCTAAGGTACTTGAGAAGGAATGGCCTCAAGACAAATCTGAAGAGTAATAGGTCCAAAAATTTTAGAGCCTCAAAGGGGAAGAGGTAACATGGAAGGCCTCTTGGTTTTTCCCATAAATAGTCATCTACCGATGCGAAGATTACAGTTGTGTACCATTCATGGGATTATGGGGAAGTACTAGCTACGCCTCTTCTAGTCCTTCGATAGTTCCGGTGCCGTCAGTTCATTTTCTTAGCCCAAGAGCTAGAGTTGTGGGATTTTGACTATGGTGAGCTTGACTACAAGTCAAAAGTTCAGCTAGCCTTTCAATCATGGAAACAAACGCTGCATAGAGAGATATTGGAAAGGGAGTAGTATGACCCTAGGATATGAAGAATAGAGGATCCGTCGCGTTAGTGATGCCATGCCCCTGTTTAGTATTGGGACATCATAAATGCTGATTAACAAATTTCCTTTTGAAAATGAATTGCTCAAGCAAGAGTTCAAACAAGAAAAGGCAACCTTTGCTAAGGAGATCGCTTGATTAAAGGAGAAAAATAGTCCATTGAAAATGGACCTCTACCTCAGGGATGTCGAGATGAGCAGGGTTGTCAAGGAGAAAAACCATCTCAAGGAGGATCTCGAGAGCTTGAAAAGTGACTATGTGGCCCTTAACAAAATAAGTAAGTCTTGAAAACTTGGAAAGTTATTGGTCAAGTGGAGGAAAATTACTACTCTCGAGAAGGAACTACACCAATAGAGAGAAGTTGCTAGGGTTAATAGGTTTGTTAGAACCCAAGCTTTCGCATTAACTTATCAAAGGAGGAATGAATGATTAGAGGCTCGAGTCTAGGATTTGAAAGCAAACCAGGCCAAAGGTGGAGTTTTAACACTTAAAATCCAAGACTTAGAGCATTCTCTTCAAGCTCGCCAAGACTAAGTCGACGCACTAGTGAGAGCCTTTGAACAACAAGAGCAAAGTGGCTTTAAGTGGTTAAACATGCATGCCAAAATCATTAAGACTATCATCGTCATCTCACATAGTAGATCTAGGCAGCTCAGTTGGAGGCCGAGAGCATGATGGATGTAGGCCGATCCCTAATACATGATATCTTGCCCATCAGAGCCCATGAGCAAGAGTTGTTGTACTTCTTGGACCATGTAATCAAGCAATGTAACAGTGTTAGGCATTTTCAAATGTAATCATATGTAATTAAGATTTTTGGTTGCTTTAATGAAAGATGCTATTGGTGGAGCTGTTCCTTTATCTAATTGTCCTTTTTGTATTTGCATAACTAGTCTAATCCTTTCATGGTTTTTATTCATTCATCCTCATTGCATCAAACATATGCGTGAACATACCATAAAGGCCTAATCCAAAAATAATTTAAAGTGAAGGTGATCCAAAACACAAAATCTACAGTTCACCATCGGTACAGCACTGGTAATTATCGAAAAGCGAGGGAAAACAATGACCAGGCCCGCATCGAAAGACTTGAACTCATGTATAAAGAGTCCTAAAAGCAGGCCCTCTGCAAAAATGAGGAACTTCAAGCATAGATCGCTAAGCTAACCAAATTGTTGTCCAATGAGTTGAAGGAAAAAATGAGCATAGTCGAGATAGGGAAAAAAACTAGCCCACCCTGAAAGCAATTTGGATGGTCGTACTGAGGCGACCAATGCTCAAGAAGGGGCACTACATGGGTAGCACCCTTCGGCAACAAACATCCCACCATCTCAGCCATTTATTTATATCAATCCTACAATAGCATCCCACTTAATTCAAGGATTTTAAGGTGCGGGCTCTTCACCGTCAAGGCCTATAGTTCCAGACCTCGATGAGCACATGGAGCAAGAAAAGGCAAAGAGGCCACTCGAAAAATAATGAGGACTTGGACAAGTATGACTCATTAGAGAAGCATCTTCAAGTTGTGGAAGGAAGTAACAAATTTAGAATTGTAGACACAAAATCATTATGGCTAGTTTCGAGCCTCGTTATTCCACCCAAGTTTAAAGTGCTTGATTTTAAAAAATACAATGGCATTACTGACCTTACTACCTATTTTTGCATGTACTGTCATAAAATAGTGGGACATGAAGAGAACGAGAAGCTGCTGATCATTGCTTCCAGGATAGTCTAGCTGGGGCAGCCTTCCAATGGTACATAAAACTTGATCCTGTAAGAATTCAGACATGGGCAGACTTGGCATGCGCATTGCTTGAATAGTATAAGCATGTGTTTGATTCCAAATCATCTTTCTTTCATGAACATGGAGAAGAAATCTTTTGAGAGTTTTAGATAGTATGCTCAGAGATGGAGGGAAAAAGCAGCTCAAGTTGACCCTCCTCTAACTGAAAAAGAAATGACAATTATGTTTGTTGGCACCCTACGAGCTCCTCATTACGAAAGGCTAGTAGGAAGTGCCATGGAAAATTTCACTAATATGGTTATATCAGGTGAAATGATTGAGAATGCCATCAAGAGTGGTAGGTTATCTATCGAGAAAGCATCTAGACTAGTCAAAAAGATAACAAATAAAGGTAAGCAAAGGGAAGTGAACAGTGTAGGCGAGAATCATGCTAGGTTTAATCAAAGTCTATATCCAGTATAGCTTATGTACTTCCAAGCACATTGAATACAGGTCTTACCCTTTATTCATCAACACCGCAACCAGTCCACGCTACCAGGTTTGCTCCTGCAATGAGCTTTGCACCAAATCCTGTGCAAAGTGTGACCTAGAATGCACAGCTTTGCAATATGCACAATGCAAGAGCTCTAAATAACCAACAAGCATCCTGAGAAAGGGAGCACTTTGAACCACTCCGTTATTCATATAAAGAGATTTACTTTCACTTATTGGCAGGCAAACTAGTGGCTTTAGTATTCACAAACCCAAGATCACCACCGTACCCTAAATGGTATGATGAGAACACTTATTGGGAATACCATGCGGGAGCACAAGGCCATACCATTGAGAACTGCACTTTATTCAAAAGAAAGGTGCAAGGTTTACTAGAAAAAAGAGTGATCAAGATTGAGCAAGGTTCTGGACCCAATATGGAGGCCAACCCACTCCCTAATCATGCCGAACTGAGAGTGAACGCGATAATCGATAGAAAAAGTTATTGGATTAAAAGAAGCATGGGAGAAGTCAAAACCCCGATGAGCAAGGTTTGGTAAGCTTTCATGAAAATTGGAATAGTAATGATAGCAAAAGTCAAAGAAGAAATGCCATTACTACATCTTGCTACCACTGCGGTCAAGAACACGACTTGCAATATTGTCCATCATTCTTGAAGATGGTCCAAGAGATGATGGATCGATCTAAAATCGAGTTTTACGAGGAGTGAGATGGACATGATGATCCGTTTATTAATGCCACTAACTAGGAGAGACCCACCGATGGTCATATCTTTAGTTGTTTATCTCTTATGGGCATAGGGAAAAGAGCTAATGAAAGTTTTAGGTAGTACGTTGCAAGATGGATGGAGGAGGCTGCCGAATTCATTTATTACTAACAGAAAAAGAGACGATTGTTAGATTCATTAGCACGTTGTAAGCCCTTTATTACAAAAAGGTAACGAGAAGCTTCTCGAAGTAATTCACATATATGGTCATATTCTGTGGGAGGATCGATGAGGCCATGAAAATGAATTAAGAAGAAAAAGTATTTGCAAACACAAAGGGAAAAAAAGATGAAGGCTAGTGAGCAATCAAAATCCAACACTGAAGCTAGTTCATCTTAAACTCGTACTGAGTTAGACCTTAAGGAAATGATCATTACAGAAAACTATAAGATTGTGGAAATCATAAAAGAAGTTTGGACGCCAATGAATTTAGTTTGGCAAATTCTAGTGCAAGCTAAGCTACTTAATGCAACTGAGAAGACAAAGGAAAGGATTGACAACTTCTATAACTTCCATACTATTTGCGACCATACTCTTCAAAGATGCAAAAAGTTTCATACAATGGTTTAAAGGATGATGAATAAGGGTAGCATCGAATTCTATGAGGAAAAAAAACCCTATATACTGAGTCTGCAAATGCAACATCATTCATTAACACACTAGAAGAAGAGGGCAATCTCCCTTACGGAATTGAAAGGCCATTGATTTTGTACCACAATTGATCGAGAGTTAAAATTGACCCCGTTCAGCCTTCACCAAAGATGATCATTCAACTTCTATCTCTCTTTCTGTATAAAGATGATAAGGCAGTTCCTTATGAAAGTAAAACCTTAATCATCGGAGAATCTAACCAGTAAGCAGCAAGTGTTGACCTTTTAAGGGTAAGTCATATAACTCAGAATGGTCGATGTTATGCCCTGACGGCATTGAAAAATAGAACTCAGCAAGAGAATGTCAATCTTATTTCTCAAGCATCGAAGTCTGGAACCAAGAACTCAGATTCGATAGCTATTAAGGATCCATTAACCGAGAAAGAAACTACAAAATTCCTCAAATTCATCAAGCACAGTGAATACATCATTGTCGATCAGTTGAATAAGCAACCAGCCAAGATATCTGTGTTGTCATGACTATTGAATTCAAAAGCTCATAGGAATGCCCTCCTCAAGGTTCTGAATGAGGCCTATGTCCCTTCTAACATCTCTATAGGTAAGTTGGATTGCCTAGTGAACAATATCACCACTGACAATT
This sequence comes from Adansonia rubrostipa, assembly GCA_038381775.1. Taxonomy (NCBI): domain Eukaryota; kingdom Viridiplantae; phylum Streptophyta; class Magnoliopsida; order Malvales; family Malvaceae; genus Adansonia; species Adansonia rubrostipa. The sequence goes on from JBBYHM010349819.1 coordinate 9,107, forward strand.
ACATATCTTTTAATGATGATGAAGTCCTGCACAGAGGAAGAGGAAACTGCAAGGCCTTCCATATCACCACATTTGTAAAGGCACCACGTTGCCCAAGGTGCTCATAGATAATGGGTTAACTTTAAATATAATGCCCATGTCATGCTTGAACAAACTCCCTATTCACATATCTTATAACCAAAATAATCATACGATTGTGAAAGCGTTTCATGGAACTTACCAGAACATTATCGGGAACGTCACCATTCCACTCCAAATTGGCCCATGTACTTATGAAGTTGACTTCCACATGATGGACATTACTCTATCATATAACTGCCTGTTGGGAAGGCCGTGGATTCATTTTGCTAGGGCAGTACCATCATCTTTGCACGAAAAGTTAAAATTAGTCATCAAGAATAAAGTTGTCAGTATCAGAGGAGAAGAAGATATCATTACTGTTACCTCAACTAATGCCCCATATCTTAAACTCGATGAAGATATCCTCAAATTACCTTTCTAATCCTTTGAGTTCATCAATGCTACTTATATCAAAGAGGGATTGCCAATAGTCCAACCTTACCTATCAGAGAGCACTCATATGGGTTTGAAGTTGACTATTGGTAAGGGTGCCCAAGCTAAAAAAGGACTCAGAAAATGCCTTCAAGAATTGCTAAAGCCTTGAAAGTGGTCAATTAAATCGACAAAAAAGGTTAGGATTTAGGCCTAGTGCACAACAGAAAAGAAAGCAAGCTCAAGAGAACCATGAAAGAACAATGGTTCGTTTGTTAGGACGAGACATGAAGGATGAACCAATGATATTCCCACCACTTTGGGAATGTTTTTGCCTAGGGGGCATGTAAATATTGGCTTCGCTAGTGCAGTGCTCATATTGAACAAAGCATTGAAGGATATCTCCATCAATACGATTGGCAAGCCAAAGATGTCAACTACTGTCCAAAGACTGGCCTGTGCCCTTCAAGGTTTATTCCAAGTGTTTGGATTGAGACCGAGATTCTTGTACTATTCAAGTCTATTTCAAAGTAATGCTATGAACTAAACCTACATGCTCTCATACAAAAGCATTGTAGGATCCTTTGTATGGGCAGCTTTTATTAAGTATTATCAATGAAAATGACTAAGCATTTTGCATTTATTCTTTGTGTTCATAATTTTTGCCAACCTTAGACTTTTTTCTCCACCTATATTATTCTTTTCTATAGTTTCAGGCACCCCAATGAAGGTGACATGAATGTTCATACTGAAACCTTAGGAATTGATTTCGAGCAACCGATTTGTGCTGGTAAGGTCGAATATGAAGAAGAACTTGAAGAGAACCCTATACCCTTAGACCTATGACAACTAGTTGAATAGGAAGGAAAACAAATATTACCTCATGAAGAATCCACTGAAACCATAAACCCTGGAACAAAAGAAGACCCAAAAGAAGTCAAAATTGGAACCTCCATAAAGCCATCAACTCGACCTGAACTAATAAGTCTCCTTATTGAGACATGTTTGCTTGGTACTATCATGACATGCCTAGACAAGATACTAACATTAGGGTTCATAAACTTTTCCTCAAACCTAAATGCAAACCAATCCAACAAAAGTTGAGGAGGATGAAACCAGAAATGCTCCACAATCAAGAAGTAATTTAAAGTAGGATTTTTAGAGGTAGCTAAATATGTTGAATGGGTAGCCAACATAGTCCCAGTTCCTAAAAAAGATCATAAAGTGCGAATGTGTGTGGACTATAAGGACCTGAACCAAGCCAGCCCCAAGGATAATTTTTCTCTGCCTCACATTGATACCTTAGTAGACAACACTGCCAAAAATGCACTATATTTTTTTCATGGATAGGTTTTCAAGCTGTAATCAAATCAAAATGGCAGCCAAAGACATGGAAAAGACCACTTTCATGGGCATGTGGGGAATTTTTTGCTATAAAGTGATGCCTTTTGGGTTAAACAATGCCACGACAACTTACCAAAGGGCTATGGTAACATTATTCCATGACTTTATGCACAAAAAAATAGAGGTCTACGTGGATAAAATGATTGCCAAATCACCAAAAGAGAGTAAACATGTTGCCAATCGGCGAAAACTCTTTAAAAGGTTGTGCAAATACTAACTCAAGCTAAATCCTACCAAATACACATTTGGTGTTACCTTCGGTAAATTATTGGGGTTCATTGTGAGTAAGAAAGGAATAAAGGTGGATCCTGACAAGGTTAAGGCTATTCAAAACCTACAACTCAAAAGGAAATGAGAAGTGTCTTGAAAAGACTGAACTACATAGCCCAATTCATATCTCAGTTGACCGACAAATGCGATTTGATCTTTAGGCTATTGAAAAAACATAATCTTGGAGAATGGAATTAGGAGTGCCAAGAAGCTTTCAATAAGGTCAAACATTACCTTTCAAACCCTCCAGTACTTGTGCCACCAGTGCTCGGATGACCACTAATTTGTATCTATCAATCGTAGACAAGTCGATGGGCTATGTATTAGTACAACATGATAAATCAAGAAAAAAGGAATAGGCTTTCTAATACTTGAGCAAGGAATTTACATAATATGAAAATAATTATTCACTCTTAGAGAAGCTATGTTGTGCTTGAGCTTGGACGGCCCAAAGGTTAAGGCAATACATGCTATACCACACTACATGGTTAATCGCCAAGCTTGATCCCATCAAATATTTATGCAAGCCCCCATCTTGTCCGGGAGATTAGCAAGATGGCAAGTTATGCTTTTTGAGTACGACATAATGTATGTGAACCAGAAAGCCGTTAAAGGTAGTGCAATAGCAAACTTTTTGGCAAACCGAGTCATAGATGACTATTAGCCTTTAAACTTTGAGTTCCTTGATGAAGACTTGATGTGCATATCTGAGGTAGAGAAAACTGCCAAGTGTGGGTCATCGTGGAGGATGTACTTTGATAGAGCTTCAAACACATTAGGGCATGGAATTAGAGTAATTCTTATCTCGTCCAAAGGAAACTATTACCCTTTCATATTCAAATTAAACTTTGACTGCACTAATAACATAGCTAAATATAAGGCCTGCATCATGGGACTCCATGTAGCCATTGAAAGGAGCGTTCGACACTGGAAGTGTTAGGAGATTTAGCCCTTGTCATTTACCAACTAAAAGGAGAATGGCAAACACATGATGCTAAACTAAGCCATTATGGGAATCCAATATCAGAGCTTAAGAAAGAGTTTGATGATATTAGCTTTCAACGTCTACCTCAAGAAGAAAACCAAATTGTTGATGCCTTGGCCACTTTATCTTTTATGTTTAGAGTCAATCGAGAATCAGACATTGCACCTATCCAAATGAGTATCCATTCAACGCCGGCACATTGCCAGAATGTTGAAGAAGAGAAAAATAGTTTGCCATGGTATCATGACATCTTTTAGTACATCAAGAATCAATAGTACCCAAAAAGTGCTACTAAAGCTGATAAGAGTACCATCAGATGATTAATTGCAAACTTTATTTTAGATGGTGAGATCAACCTAAAAAATAAGATGATGCAAGCTGTTTTCTCTCAGTTCAAGATTCAGCATCGAAACTCCATCCCATACTGTTCAAAGATGAACGGAGTAGTTGAAACAACCAACAAGAATATCAAAAAGATAGTTGAAAAGATGGCTAAGACGTACAAAGATTGGCATGAGAAGTTCCCTTTTGCCTTACACGCTTATCGTATAGTAGTATGAACTTCCACGAGTGCCATCTATTCTTTTTGGTCTATGGCATGGAGGCTATCTTGCCAATTAAAATTGAAATCCCTTCAATTAGAGTCTGGATGGAATTGTAAGTTAAAAAGGCTGAATGGGTTAAAAACTAATACGAACAGCTCAATCTCATCAAAGAAAAAAGAATCAAAGCTATCTATCATGGGCAGATATATCAAAAGTGCATGACAAAAGCCTATGACAAAAAGATCCGTCCTCATCAGTTTCAATAAGGTGACCTGGTGCTCAAAAAAATTCTCCTGATACATAAAGATACTCGAGAAAAATAGGCCTCAAATTAGAAAGGTCCATACGTAATGAAACACGTATTCTTTGAAAAAGCTCTAATCTTAACCGAGATGGATGGTAGCGACCTACCCGACCTCATGAATTTTGATTATGTTAAGAAATACTATGCATGACCTGGTGCTCAAAAAAATTCTCCCGATACATAGAGATACTAGAGAAAAATGGACCCCAAATAGGAAGGTCTATACGTGATGAAACATGTAGTTTTTGGAAGAGCTCTAATCTTAACCGAGATGGATGATAGCAACCTACCCAACTCGAAAGGACAAATCCTATTAGTTCCTCGCTTACCACTTACCAAAAAATCAAAAAAAAATTAAAAATTAAAAATAATAAAAAAAAGAAGAAGAAAGAAAACCAACTTAAGTTGAAAACATGAGAGGATGGCTTAAGTGATTAGACTTCCTTATTCAAACAAAGCCTAGCCTAAATTATCATTAGCCCAAAACCAATCTTCCCTATATTCATAACTCTAGCCAAGACACCAAGTCATAACCTAACCTATCTGTTCTGTGTTAACCAACACCATCAAAACCTCATCCATACCTACACTCAAAAAATGAAAACTGCCTTATGAGTAAGCCAACACCAAAAAGATTAATTGCTCAAGAGAAATCTTTGAAGGCAGTTAGTGAAAAATTCATGTCATCAACATCAAAGCCAATTAACTGAAAAGACTCCTCTTATCTCATTTATATTTCAAATTTTTTTCACAATCTCATGAGCTAATCATAACTTGTACCCTCTTTCCTTGAATGAAAATATATTTGTTTGATTTCTTGTAAAACCTTTTTGTAACCTTATATGTCGTGTTGCATCATGTTTGTCACTTAATTAATAATGCTTGATAAATAAACAAAACTGATAATAGGATTTCCTAGCATTACTTCAAAAGATACAACTTTGTAGGAACTTTTTTTCATGTTTAAACACCAACAATGAACTCTTGGGGCCATAATCAGTCCTACCCTGGGACCTTACATCTAGAGAATATGCTCAAAACCTCTTCAGTAAGTGGTCATGGACATCCTATACCTTTAAAGAGGGGAAAATCTTAACATTTAAAGCCTTTGAAAATCTAGAGCAAGATTGACTAACCTTGGGCAAAATGCCACCTCACCAAGCCGAAGAAAGCTTAAAACCAGGCATTGGATTAGGCCTTCAAAGTCATCACCTTTACATCAATTAGGTAGGCATTTGCATCTCCATGCATTATGCAACATTTAAGATCTTACAGGTATCAGCTCCTGTATACAAAAGTCAAATTTATAAGGAAACTAAGGTATAATTTTTTGATTTTGAGAAACTTCAAAGGCCTTAATCCTCAAAGAGCAGGACGCTTAAAGCCTACACAAACATGTGGCAACTACCTACCTTGGTCCTTAAATTGTAGGATGCTTTGCTACCTTAAAGCCCACACAAAGTGGTGGCAATTATCGACCCTAGTCCTCAAATAGCAAGATACTTCCCTACCTCAAAGCCTACACAAGTTGGTGACCTACCTCGATTCTCAAAGAGCAAGATGCTTTCTTACCTCAAAGCCCACACATGTTGGTGGTAACTACCTATCTTAGTCCTCAAAGAGCACGATGCTTATCAAAGCCTATATAAGCTGGTGGCACCATATAACCTAGCTCAGTCTTCAAAGAGTAGGATGTTTTCTTACCTTAAAGCCCACATAAGTTGATGGCACTTGTTTACTTTAGTTCATAAAGAGCTAGATGTCTTTCTTCACTTACCTTAAAGCCCATACAAACTGGTCTCAACTACCTACCCTAGTCCTCAAATAGTAGGACGCTTTCCTACCTCAAAGCCTATACAAGCTGGTTGTAACTACCTACCTCAATTCTTAAAGAGCAAGATGCTTCCTTACCTCAAAGCCTACACAAGCTGGTGGCAACTACCTATCTTAGTCCTCAAAGAGTACGACGCTTATCAAAGCCCACATAAGCTAGTGGCACTACATAACCTACCTCAGTTCTCAAAGAGTAAGACATTTTCTTACCTTAAAGCCTGCACAAGCTGATGGCACCTATTTACCTTAGTTCACAAAGAGCTGGACATCTTTCTTCACTTACCTTAAAGCCCATACAAGCTGATGGCACTTGTCTACCTTAGTCCACAAAAAGCTGTACGTTTTTTTTTTACCTTAGTCCATAAAACATTGGTGGCAACTACCTACCCTAGTCCTCAAAGAGCAAGACGCTTCCTTACCTCAAAGCCCACACAAGTTGGCAGCACCACGTAACCTATCTCAGTCCTCAAGTGGGATATTTTCTTACCCTAAAGCCTAAAAAAGCTGATGGCACCTATTTACATTAGTTTATAAAGAGCTGGACATCTTTCTTCACTTACCTTAAAACCCACACAAGCTGGTGGCACTTGTTTACCCTAGTCCATAAAAAGTTGTACATCTTCCTTTACCTACCTCAAAGCCCACACAAGCTAATAGCATCTATTTGAAAAAAAATAAAAACAACCTAGTAGGGAGGTTAAACCCTACAAAACTCATCAAAATCTTCTTTTTGTGAGTTGTTTATCTCATCTCGACGTGATACTAAACAACTCTCCACTTCTCAGTAGGCACACAAATCCATCACCCCATCTGAACAAAATGGTGTCTATTTATCTTTGTCTTATTCCTAATACTTAGCAACGACTAAAGAGGAGCAGTTATAGACACTTCATTTTATCTGGACTAGTTTTACATTTTAGGAGTTGAGTAAAAAATGATAAAATCAAAAAGTAGAAATAAAAGCTTAGGGATAACTACCAAACACTATGTCGCTAGGCACTATTAAGCAAAACAGTGCCAGGTGAAAAAATTTTTTTTAGGAAAGTCTAAAATGCCTGCAGGCCGTATTAAAAAAAATGTAAAAATAAGGCATCAAAGGTCACTTTTCATGGTGTCACCAAGGTTATTCAAATGAATACACAAATCAATTTCCCATTGTTTATGATCAAGTTGAGGTAAATCGAGAAGCCATAAGTACATACAAGTTATATTGGGGCACAAGTATTGATATAAGGCCTTTACGATGCGAAAAACTTGAATTTTCACATGTAGTATCGATACAAGAGGGTTTGGTATCGATACCCAAGATATGGTATCGATACTTGGCATGTTTGTATTGATATAGACCTTGGTAGTAGCTAAAGTTGTGATTTTAAGTAAAATGTATCAATACACAGGCATGAGTATCGATCTTGCCTCTGAAAACATTTTTTGCTTTTAGTATCGATACACAACTCATGCATCGATACGCAGGAGTAAAAAGTACCTTGTGTATTGATACAATATGTTTTGTATGGATACATGAAGGCATTTTTACCGAGTTCGAGCCATTTTTCAGCCTATGAAAACTCAATTTAAACATTTTTCAGCCTTCTTCAAACATGTTGTTAGATATATAAACACACCATGCTTCATTTTCATCATCATACAGCCTTTTTTCATGCATCTTTTGCCATGTTCCTTCCATATTCACATATCCATTTCATATTTAAATGGTCACTTTAGTGTGCCTTAGTATGTTCAAATATTTTTCTTATGTTTAAAGGAGGCTCATGAAATAAAAATTCTATCTTGACAACTCCAACATCCACTCTTTTGTATAAACATGTTTATATTATCTCCATGCACCTTATTTGTCATCTTTTTGCATCTATGTCACCCATTTCCATGTCAAAATGTCATTTTTGCTTGTTTGCATGTTTAATCCATGTTTATCTTTGTATTTGCTGCATTTTGTTCATGATATCTCCATTAAAATGCTTGTTTGTCTCTTACAATATGATTTTTGGAAAAATCTCAAAGCTAAGTTCATGCTACCTTTTAGATAAAGAATAGCATGGACGTAATGCTTTCATTAAATTGGTCTCTTAACCTTGGGGGTAAATCAATATTTCAGCTCTGGATTTCATGGTGAAACACATTTATTTTTAATAAAAGGGAAATCTTTTTTAGTATTAAACCTTGATCTTGAGTCATGTTTATTTTGGTGACATGGTCAACAAGTTGTTCCATCATCCCAAACAACTCCAAGATTATGGAATGAAATTGTGAAGCCCATGTTATTTTTTGTTGTAGACGTTTGAACGTCCTAGGCCCAAGTCTATCTTTGAAAAAATTGAAATATCGAATAATCCCCCTTATTTTTGCTCTAACAACACTTTAGTCCAAACTTAAAAAATCATTTTTGAACCACAAAATATTTCTTTTGATTTTTCTAATATTTTCCTTTAAAGGGCATTGAATTACCTTTCTAACGGTGTCTTATTTGCCCTTGAATCATCCTAGATAAGGGAGTTATGATTTTTCTAACCTTTGCTATCCAAAAACCCTAGATCCAACATGCAATGTTCTATTTGGGGCCATTTCAGCCTATCAGATGATTTTTATGAAATTTCTAGATTTTTTCCCAAAATGTTCACAAAATTCCCTTTCTAGAAAGGTATTATCCATGATCTAAAGATCCCAGGTAAGCTTAGAATGATTTTTCAAAATCCATCATGTGCTTTTAATTTTACATGTTGCCAGAGATGAGATGAACCTAATTTCGAAAATAAATTCCACCTAGAAAGTGATTTTCTAGATTTTTTAGAATATTTTTATATTAAACCTTGTTGAGTTACCTTTCAACAGTACCTCCTTTACTCTCTAAAATCTTCGGATGCATCCAAGCAAAATCTGAAAACGGAGATGACATAATGCTATCCCCTATTTTCAACCTAATTTTTGAATCCCCTTTTATCGAGACGTTTGGATGTCTCGAAAATGTGCCTGGTTGATTCCCCTACAATATATCAACCTTCTTTTACTCGGATCAAGTTTAAAGTACGAAAAATAGGATTTTACATTAAAATTTTTGCTAGTGGAGATACTCTAACTCCATTGCCTTGAAAGTGATACTCCAACCTCATTTTTAATTAAAAAATTCAAATTTCCTTTTTATTCCTAAATGTTTTCCTAACTCTGTGGATACTCCAACCCTATTACTTAAAGGGGATACTCCAACCCAATTTTTTTCATTAAAAATCTAAATTTTCACTTTAATTTTAACTATTTCCATAACTCTATTTTAAGGGATACTCTAACCCCACCTCACCAAGGGGATACTCTAACCTGCTTTTACCTCAAAAATTTAAAATTTTATCTCTTTCGGATGCCTTAAACTATTTTGATAAAAGTCATCTTTGTTCTTTAAATCGTCACTGAATCTAGACTAGTCTCTAAAATTGTCATCTCTATTATTCTTCAATAATCAAAGGCAATTTTGAGAAATATTTCGATCGCCCTTTCATTTTTTATGTTCTTTTGTTTGTGATTGCTTATTTATGATATTATTATATTTCTCATTTCTTGCCTTACTAACTTATTTCATTTTGTAGTGTTATTGTCCATTCATATTTAAAATTTGTTTTCTAATAAAATTTATGAGGCAATGTTTTGTGTTGGTATCTCTCTAGTGCCTAATATGAAATATCCAATTTTTAAAATCCAATCTGGACATCATTTTCATAAAAAAATCCATATGTTCCTTACACCTTCGAAGCGCATAGGTGATCTAATTTTCCTTAATAAAAAAACCCTCAGATTTACATTTTCCAAAACTTCATGTATTAAAAAAGATTATATCTAAATAGAGACCAAATGGAAATGATTTAATCGAGACCAAATTGAGATATAGTTTATAGGTACCGATTTTGGGCATTGTAGGGATGCTAGTCTTTCTCTGCGCGTAACTAATTCCCAAGCCGAAGCAATGAATCTCTGGACATCGTAGACCCTAAAATTAGTGTTTCGAGTTTTGTAACTCGTAATATTGTTTTCATTAAGTGTCTAATCTTGCCTACCCTAAATTATAGGTGGCAACTCCGGGTGTATGGCCACTTCGTGATGGCTATCCGAGTTCAGTTAGATGAGTGTCTTGTCTGACGAGCCCTTTCCTCTTCATATCATCATGCCTAATTCAAAACCCAATCAAGGGATAGCTCAAATGCTTGATCATAATCAAATACCATTTATTTTTAAGTCGAGCACGCTATGCCCTTCGGATCATCTGAAGTTTTAAAGCTCGGGTACATGGCAACACTTGGCAGTAGCTAAAGTTGTGATTTTTGGCATAGTGTATCGATACACAAGTGTGAGAATCGATAGAAATCCATGGAGTCTCGATACATGCCTCTAAGTCTCGATTCTAGAAACATTTTTTGCTTTTAGTGTCAATACACAACTTATTGTGTCAATATCTATGGGTAAAAAGTATCTTATGTATCGATACAACATGTTTTGCATTGATACACCAAGGCATTTTTATCGAGTTCAGATCACTTTTTAGCCTTCAAACATCTGATTCAAACATGTTTTTCACACCAAGAAGCCATCATAAAACATTACAAACCTTGACTATGGGCTTATGGTCAGATTTAAACCAATTTTGAGAGCCCAAATAGCCAATGATAAGGGTCCTTTTCATAAAATATACTATTATAAGAAGGCATGGCAGGCATATCTCTAGCCACAAGCTGTTACAGCCTTTCTGCTTCCCTAATCAGTATGGCAGAACTAATAAGAAAAAAATCAGCTGAGCATAGTGGCTGGAGATCTCCCTTGGTGCAGGAAGGAAAAATAAAAAATGCCCTTACTTTGTCTCCTAAAAGCAATGGCTGAGCATTGAATAAAAGACTTCCAGCTATCTCAAAAGAAAACCTCTAACCATTTTCAAAAAGGCTTTCTAGCTATCTCAAGAAAGACTCCATCCATTCCTAGAAAAATCCTCCAGTAATCCTCATTCCAAAAACTCCCTAAAAATACTATTCCATTGCCTTTCACCCTCAAGCATCTTCCATTCCTGAAGCTCCCTAAAACCGCCATCGGAAAACCTTTAAAAACTTAACCTTAACATGTCTTATGTATGTTCATCTAGTTTCTTGTGGATTCATGGTGACACAAATTTAACTATGCTATTTTTCAGGCAAAAGAACCCTTTTTTTAGTCAAGAAAAACTAAGCCTTGTTTTCAAGTTTAACACCTTCATGGCATGGTCAATAGGATGTTTCATTATCCCAAATTACACCAAGATTATAGAATGAACTCATATGCTCGTGTCAATCTTTTCCCTACATTATGGATGTTCGAATGTCTATAATTCGAGTTCGACCCCCAAAGAACCCAAAAAATCAAATAATCCCCTATTTTCATCCCAGCAGCATAGTAGTCCAAATTTTAAAAATTATTTTTTAACCATTAAATATTTTCTTTGATTTTTGTAATATTTTTCCTATAAAGGGCATTAAATTACCTTTTTAACAGTGTCTTGTCCATCCTCGGATCATTTCGATTAGGGAGTTATGATTTTTTGAACCTTCACTATCCATTAAATAATTTTGTTTGAGCCATTTTGGCCTATCAAATTATTTTTAGGAGATTTTCAAATATTTTCCTTAAAAAGTTCACAAAATTCCCTTTCTAGAAAGGTATTATTCATGATCTAATGATTCCAGATAAGCCTAGAATGATATTTCAAAATCCATCTTGCCTTTTTACTTATGCATGCTGCCAGTGTTAAGACAGTCCTAACTTTAAAAATTAATTTCGCCAAAAAAAATAATTTTCTAGGATTTTTGATATATTTTTACATTAAACCTTATCAAGTTACCTTCCCAAAGGTCCCTTGTTTAACCCCTAAAGCCTTCGGATGTAGATGAAATAAATTTGGGAAAAGAGATGACATGATGTTGTCCTTTATTTTTTAAAGTTAATTTCTAAAGCTCCTTTTATCAAAACATTTGAACATCTCAAAATGCACCCAATTGGTTCCCCCATAGCACAAGCCCTTTAGACTCAGATCAAAGCTAAAATAAAAAAATGATTTCATACTTCATATCTCTTTTCACCTATATTAAAATTTTTACTAGTGGGGATACTCTAAGCCCATTCTTAATAAAAATTCAAAATTTCTCTTTATTCTAAATATTTTCCTAACTCTATTTTTAGGGATACTCCAACCACACCTTTCTAAGGGAATACTCCAACCCTGCTTTACCTAAAAAAATCCAAAATTTTTTTCTTCTAGATATCTCAGATTGCTTTGATTTAAACTTATCTTTGACCCACAAATTACCACCGAATCTAGATCGACCTTTAAAATTGTCATCTCAGTTATTCTTCAATAATGGAAGGTAATTATGAGATACATTTCGATCATCCCTCCTTTTTACATTCTTTTGTTTATGATTTCTTGTTTATGATATTATTATATTTCTCTTTTCCTGTCTTACTAACACGTTTCCTTTGGTAGTGATTATCATGCATTCATGTTTAAAATTCATTTTTCAAAAACTTATAAGGCACTGTTCTGTATAGTGCCTAATAAGGAACATCTATTTTTTTTTTAAAAATCTAATTTGGATATTGTTTTCACAAAAATCCTTATGTTCCTCACATCTTTGAGGCACAGAGGTGAGCTAATTTTCTTAAAAGAAAAGAAAAACCCAAATGTAAATTTATAAAACTTCATGCATTAAAGGGAATTATATCTAAATAAAGACTAAACGAAACGGATTTAATCGAGACCAAAGTGAGACATAGTTAGTAGGTACCAATTTTTGGTGCCGTGGGGATACTAATCCTTCCCCATGCGTAACCAACTCTCGAACCCAACCAATGAATCTCTGGACTTTGTACACATTGAAATCGATGCTTCAAGTTTCATCACTCGAAATATTGTTTTCATTAGGCATCTGATTCTACCTAGACTAAAATGATCAGTGGTGACTCCAAGTTTGTGGCCACTTCGTGGTGGCCACCCGAGACTTGATTGGATGAGCGATTAGCCAAACGGTCTCCCTGTCCTTCCCATTATTATGCCTAACTCAAATCCCACTCACGGGATAACTCAAAGACTTGGCCACAACCAACCATCATTTATCTTAAGTCAAATGAGCCATGCCCTTCGGATCATCCAAATTTTTAAAGGTGGGCACGTGGCGATAATTTCTAAAAGGTAATAAAACATAAATATTTTTACTTGTAGATATTATGATATTATATAATTTACCACTTCTATTACATGCAATAAATTACCACATATTATTATATTATAAGTTATTACAAATAGATAATAGAAGTAGTATTATCAAAATTATTATGTTTACATAAAATTTGATAATATTTACATACACTATTTAGATAATATTAAAGTATACTACAACTTTTATTAGTTTCACATAAGTATCTTTAATTATATATTAGCTTTAATGCAAAAGTGTGTTTTACTTTTAAAACTTATCTTGAATTTAGTTATATGTTAGCTTTGAGCTGAACTCATTAAATTATTTTTATTTAAAATAAATTAATTTTAAAATTGTTCTTAAAAAAATCTAGCTATAAAAAATTAACTAAAAATACAAGAAATAAATAAAATTAGGGCATTTTGAATATTTAAAATAAAATTTGTATAAATTTTAGTTTTATTATGAAAACCTAAAATTAGTTACTTTTTTAAAGAGATAAAATGTGATTTTGAAATTAATAGAGGTAAGTTTAGTTTATTTTCAATACAATTTCATGGATGATAGTTATATTTTCCTTTTTCTTTGACCAAATTCTGTACCATTAAAACTTTTAAAAATAATGATAATTAATTTATTCTAAAATAAAATAATATAATGAATTAATCTCAAATTTAATATATAATTGCATTAAAGATAAATTTAAAATATATATATTTAATAATTACTTGTATATATGTAATTAAAGATAATTTTAACACTAATTAAATTCTCACTATTTTGCAACTAAAAATATGAGGAAAATGAATAGAATATATAGAAGAATAAATAATTAACAATTAACAATTAACAAGGGCATAATTATCTTTTTATTTAACATTTACTTAGTAAATATGTCTCAAAAGGTTAGTGCAGTTTTCTTCAAACCTTGAGAGATGAAGTGGACATTTTTCAAATTATGATATGTTAGCTTTGAATCAATTATAGTTTTAATATAACTACAACTTGAAGCTAAATTAGCTTTGTCGCCACATGCTATGCCTTTGAAGCTTCGCATGATCTAAAGGGTTAGTGCGCTTAACTTAAAAATATATGATGGTTGGTGGTGGTCGAGCCTTTGAATTATTGCATGATCAAGATTTGGATAAGGCATATTATATGAAGGGGAGAGAAACCATTAAACGAATCGCTTATCCAACTAGTCTCGAATGGCCATCAGAAAGTGGCATAAACTTAGAGTCGTCATTGATAATTTTGAGCTAGACAGGATCGGATGCCTATTGAAAATGATATTTTTATGTAGAAAACTTGAAATAGTGATTTCAAGGTCTACAATGTCAAAGATTCATTGGTTGGGTTCGGGAGTTGGTTATGTGTGGGGAGGGATTAGTGCCCCCATGATGCTCAAAATTAATACCTATTAACTATGTCTCGCTTCGTTTTGGTTAAGTCGATTCCATTTATTCATTATTTGGATATAATTCCCTTCAATGCATAAAGTTTTGTAAATTGTAAATCTGAGTTTTGAAAGAAAATTTGTATCACCTATGCACCTCGAAGGTATGAGGAACATAGGGATTTTAGAGAAAATAATTTTTGGATTAGATTTTAAAATTTTGGATATTTCATGTCAAATACTGGAGAGATATTGACATGGAATATCGCTTTGCAATTTTGAAATCAGTTTTGAATCATGAACGCACAATGGTCCTTGCAAAGAGAAAAGTGCTAGTAAGACAAAAAAGAATATAACAAATTACATGAAAATAAACACATACAAAAACATGAAAAATAAGGGATGATCAAAATATATCTTGCAGCTATCTTTGATTATTGCAAAATAACCAATGTCACAACTTTGAGATATAGTTGGATTCAACGGTAATTTAAAGAAAAAAAATAGGTTCAATCGGAGACTCGATATATCCAAGAGAGATTTTAGATGAAATTAAAAAAATGAGGTTAAAGTATCCCTCAGAAGGTAGGGTTGGAGTATCCCTTCTGGTAAAAATTTAAGTATACTGAAAAGAGTTTTGATTGCAGAGGAAATTCAAATTTTAAATAAAAAAAAGGTTGGAGTATCCCTTCAAAAAATGAGGTTAGAGTATCCCCAAAGATGAAAGTTCTTGATGTTTTAAGAAAATAATTAAGAATCTTAAATATGGATCCAAAAAAAAATTAATTTTTGAGTTGAAAATGGGGTTGGAGTATCCCTCAGAGTAATGGAGTTGGAATATCTCCACAAGAGCAAATTTTAATATGGAGGAAAGAGATATTTAGTATAAACTTATTTTTTTTTTTTGTATTTTAGCCTTGATTCGAGTCTAAAGGGCTTA
>JBBYHM010349829.1:0-24494 GCA_038381775.1 Adansonia rubrostipa
TCCTTTTTTTAATGATTGGGCTCCATAAATTCATTTTACTTATTGGGATAAATGAATTGTTACTTTGGTTTCATAAGAAAAACTTCTTTTTCTACTATTTATAAATTTAAAGTTCATCTTTCAAATGGGATAAACATGATTCACACAATAATCTCCATTCTTTTAATGATTGGGCACACAAAATTCATTATCTTCCTTGGGATAAATGAATTGATGCTTTGGTTTCGTAAGAAAAACTTCTTTTTCTACCTTTTTTACAATTAAAGGTCGTCTTTAAATTGGGATAAACATGAAATCACATAATAATCTCCTTTCTTTTAATGATTGGGCACCACAAATTCGATCTCCTCATTGGGAAAAATGAATTGATGCTTTGGTTTCATAAGAAAAACTTCTCTTTTTACCATTTTTAGAATTAAAGTCATCTTTCATTTGAGATAAACACGAATTCACATAATAATCTCTTTTCTTTTAATGATTGGGCACCACAAGTTCATTCTGCTGATTAGGATAAATAAATTGATGCTTTGGTTTCATAAGATAAGGTTTTCTTTCTACCATTTTTATAATTAAAGTTCGTCTTTCAATTGGGATAAACACAGATTCACATTAAAATCCTTTTTTTAATGACTGGGCACTACAAATTCATTCTACTCATTGGGATAAATGAATTGAAGCTTTGGTTTCATATGAAAAATTTCACTTCCCACCGTTTTTTGGAATCAAAGTTTATCTATCAATTTCGATAAACATGAATTCATGTAATAATCTCTTTTGTTTTCATGATTAGGAACCGTAAACACATTCTCCTCATTGGGATAAATGGTATTGATGCCCTAATTTCCTAAGAAAAATCTTTTTTTCTACCATTTTAGAATTAAAGTTTGTCTTTCAATTTAGATAAACACAGATTCACAAAATAATCACCTTTTTTTAATTATTGGGCACCACAAAATTCATTCTGCTACTTGGGATAAATGAATTGATGCTTTGGTTTCGTAAGAAAAACTTCTCATTACACTTTTTTTACAATTAAAGTTCACCTTTCAATTGGGATAAACATGGAATCACATAATAATCTCCTTTCTTTTAATGATTGGGCACCATAAATTCATTCTTCTCATAGGGATAAATTAATTGATGCTTTGGCTTCATAAGAAAAACTTCAGTTCCCACATATTTTGGAATCAATGTTCGTCTATCAATTGGGATAAACACAAATTCATATAATAATCTCTTTTCTTTTAATGATTAGGCACCACAAATTCATTCTCCTTGTTGGGATAAATGAATTGATGCTTTGGTTTCATAAGAAAAACTTCTTTTTCTACCTTTTTTCAATTAAAGTTCATCTTTCAATTAGGATAAACATGGACTCACATAATAATCTCTATTCTTTTAATGAATGGGCTCCACAAATTCATTTTCCTTATTGGGATAAATGAATTGAAGCTTTAGTTTCATAAGAAAAACTTCTATTTCTACCATTTGTAGAATTAAAGTTCATCTTTCAATTGGGATAAACAAGGATTCACATAATAATCTCTTTTCTTTCAATGATTGGGCACCATAAATTCATTCTAGTCATTAGGATAAATGAATTGATGCTTTGGTTTCATAAGAAAACTTTACTTCCCACCATTTTTTAGAATCAAAGTTTGTCTATGAATTTGGATGAACACAAATTTGCATGATAATCTCCATTGTTTTCATGATTATAAGCCATAAACACATTCTTTTCATTGGTATTAATGCTTAGTTTCAGAAGAAAAACGTCTCTTTCCATTATTTTTAGAATTAAAGCTTGTCTTTCATTTAGGATAAACATCGATTCACATAATAATCTCCTTTCTTTTAATGATTGGGCACCACAAATTTATTTTACTCATTGGGATAAAAGAATTGATGCTTTAGTTCCATAAGAAAAACTTCTCTTTCTACCATTTTAAGAATTAAAGCTCATCTTTCAATTGGGATAAACTCAGATTCACATAATAATCTCCTTTCTTTTAATGATTGGGCACCACAAATTCATTCTACTCATTAGGATAAATGAACTGATGCTTTGGTTTCATAGCAAAAACTTCACATCCCACCTTTTTTTTGAATCAAAGTTCGTCTATCAATTTGCATAAACATGAATTCATGTAATAATCTCATTTGTTTTCATGATTAGGAACCATAAACATAGTTTCCTCATTTGGATAAATGATATTAATGCCTTGGTTTTATAAGAAAAGCTTCTCTTTCTACCATTTTTACAATTAAAGTTCATCTTCCAATTAGGATAAACATCGAATCACATAATAATCTCCTTTGTTTTAATGATTGGCCACCACAAATTCATTCTCCTCATTAGATAAATGAATTGATGGTTTGGTTTCATAAGAAAAACTTCTCTATCTAACATTCATTTTTCAATTGGGATAAACATGGTTTCACATAATAATCTCTTTTTATTAATGTTTGGACACCATAAATTCATTCTACTCATTGGGCTAAATGAATTGATGATTTGGTTTCATAAGGAAGACTCATTTCCCACCATTTTTTAGAATAAAAGTTCATCTATCAACTAGGATAAACATGAATTCACGTAATAATGTCCTTTGTTTTCATGATTAGGAACCATAAACACATTCTCCTCATTGGGATAAATAAATCGATGCTTTAGTTCATAAGAAAAACTTCTCTTTCTACCATTTTTAGAATTAAAGTTTGTCTTTCAATTGGGATAAACATGGATTCACATAAAAATCTTCTTGTTTTTAATGATTGGGCACCACAAATTCATTCTACTTATTGGGATAAATGAATTGATGCCTTGGTTTCAAAAGAAAAACTTCACTTCCCACCCTTTTTTTGAATTAAAGTCCATCTATCAATTTGGATAAACCTGAATTCATATAACAATCTCCCTTGTTTTCATGATTAGGAACCATAAACACATTCTTCACTTGAGATAAATGATACTGATGCCTTGGTTTCTTAAGAAAAATTTCACTTCCCACCAACTGTTGGAGTCAAAGTTTGTCTATCAATTTCGATAAACACAAATTCATGCAATAATCTCATTTGTTTTCATGACTAAGAACCATAAACACATCCCCTTATTAGGAAAAATGATATTGATGCCTTGGTTTCATAAGAAAAACTTTTATTTCTACCATTTTTAGAATTCAAGTTCTTCTTTCAATTGTGATAAACATATATTCACATAATAATCTCCTTTCATTTAATGATTGGGCACCACAAACTCATTCTCCTATTTAGGATAATTGAATTGATGCTTTGGTTTCGTAAAAAAAACTTTGCTTCCCACCTTTTTTTTGAATCAAAGATCGTCTATCAATTTGGATAAACATGAATTCACATGATAAGCTTCTTGGTTTTCCTGATAGAAACAGTAAACACATTCTACTCATTGGGATAAATGATATTGATGCTTCACTTTCATAAGAAAAACTTCCCTTTCTACCAATTTTAGAATTAAAATTCATCATTCAATCAATATAAACATGAATTTACATAAAAATGTCTTTTCATCTAATAATTAGGCACCACAAATTCATTCTACAAATTGGGATAAATGAATTGGTGCTTTGGTTTCACAGAAAAACAACTCTTTCTACCATTTTTAGAAACAAAGTTCATTAATCAATTGGGATAAACAAGAATTCGCGTAATAGTCTCTTTTATTTTAATGATTAGGAACCATAAACACATTCTCCTCATTCTCCTCTTTGGGATAAATGAATTGATGCTTTGCTTTCATAAAAAGAACTTCTATTTCTACCTTTTTTAGAGTTAAAGTTCTTTTTTCAATTGGAATAAAGACAGACTCACATAATAATATCATTTCTTTTAATGATTAGCACCACAAATTCATTCTACAAATAGGGATAAATGAATTGATGCTTTGGTTTCATAAGAAAAACTTCTCTTTCTACCATTTTTAGGATTAAAGTTTATCTTTCAATCGGAATAAACACAGATTCACATAATAATCTTCTTTCTTATAATGATTGGGCACCACAAAATTCATTCTCTTCCTTGGGATAAATGAATTAATGCTTTGGTTTTGTAAGAAAAACTTTTTTTCTACCTTTTTTACAATTAAAGTTTTCCTTTTAATTGGGGTAAACATGGAATCACATAATAATCTCCATTCTTTTAATGATTGGGCACCACAAATTCGATCTCCTCATTGAGAAAAATGAATTGACGCTTTGGTTTCATAAGAAAAACTTCTCTTTTTACCATTTTTAGAATTAAAGTTCTTTCATTTGAGATAAACACAGATTCACCTAATAATCTCCTTTCTTTTAATGATTGGGCACCACAAGTTCATTATACTGATTGGGATAAATGAAATGATGCTTCGATTTCATAAGAAAGCCTTCTCTTTCTAGCATTTTTACAATAAAAGTTCATATTTCAATTGGGATAAACACGGATTCACATAAGAATCTCTTGTTTTTAATAACTGGGCACCATAAATTCATTCTACTTATTGGGATATATGAATTGATGCTTTGGTTTCATAACCAAAACTTCACTTCCTACCCTTTTTTGGAATCAATATTTGTCTATCAATTTGGATAAACATGAATTCACGTAATAATCTCTTTTGTTTTCATGATTAGGAACCATAAACACATTCTCTTCATTATGATAAATGGCATTGATGCCCTAGTTTCATAAGAAAAACCTCTCCTTCTACCATTTTTAGGATTAAAATTTGTCTTTCCATTCAGATAAACACGATTCACATAATAACTTCCTTTCTTTTAATGATTGGGCACCGCAAAATTCATTGTCCTCCTTGGGATAAATGAATTGATGCTTTGGTTTCATAAGAAAAACTTCTCCTTCTACCTTTTTTACAATTAAAGCTCATCTTTCAATACAGATAAACATGAAATCACATAATAATCTATTTTCTTTTAATGATTGGCACCATAAATTCATTCTTCTCATTGGCATAAATTAATTGATGCTTTGGTTTCATAAGAAAAACTTCAGTTCCTACCATATTTTAGAATCAATGTTCGTCTATCAATTGGGATAAATATGGATTCATATAACAATCGCCTTTCTTTTAATGATTGGGCACCACAAATTCATTTTGCTTGTTGGGATAAATGAATTGATGCATTGGTTTCATAAGAAAAACTTCTTTTTCTATCTTTTTTTTAATTAAAGTTCATCTTTCAATTGGGATAAACATGGATTCACATAATAATCTCCATTCTTTTATTGATTGGGCTCCACAAATTCATTTTCCTTATTGGGATAAATGAATTGATGCTTTAGTTTTATAAGAAAAACTTCTCTTTCTACCATTTATAGAATTAAAGTTCGTATTTCAATTGGGATAAACAAGGATTCACGTAATAATCTCTTTTCTTTTAATGATAGGGCACCATAAATTCATTCTAGTCATTGGGATCAATGAATTGAAACTTTGGTTTCATAAGAAAAACTTCACTTCCCACCATTTTTTAGAATCAAAGCTTGTCTATGAATTTGGATAAACACGAATTTGCATGATAATCTCCAATATTTTCATGATTAGGAGCCATAAACACATTCTCCTTATTGCGGTAAATGATATTAATGCTTGGTTTTAGAAGAAAAACTTCTCTTTCCATCATTTTTAGAATTAAAGCTTGTCTTTCATTTGGGATAAACATAGATTTACATAATAATCTCCTTTTTTTTAGTGATTGGGCACCATAAATTCATTCTACTCATTGGGATAAATGAATTGATGATTTGGTTTCACAAGAAAACTTCTCTTTCTACCATTTTACGAATTAAAGCTCATCTTTCAGTTGGGTTAAACTCGGATTCACATAATAATCTCCTTTCTTTTAATGATTGGGCACCATAAATTCATTTTACTCATTGGGATAAATGAACTAATGCTTTGGTTTCATAGCAAAAACTTTACATGTCACTGTTTTTTTGAATCAAAGTTCATCTATCAATTTGGATAAACATGAATTCACGTAACAATCTCCTTTGTTTTCATGATTAGGAACCATAAACACATTCTACTCATTAGGATAAATGGTATTGATGCCCTGGTTTCCTAAGAAATATCTCTTTTTCTACCATTTTAGAATTAAAGTTCATCTTTCAATTTGGATAAACACGGATTCACAAAATAATCTCTTTTTTTTTTAATGATTGGACACCATAAAATTCATTCTGCTCCTTGGGATAAATGAATTGATGCTTTGGTTTCGTAAGAAAAACTTCTCTTTATACCTTTTCTACAATTAAAGTTCATCTTTCAATTAGGATAAAGATGGAATTACATAATAATCTCCTTTCTTTTAATGATTGGGCACCATAAATTCATTCTTCTCATTGGGATAAATTAATTGATGCTTTGGTTTCATAAGAAAAACTTCAATTCCTACCATATTTTAGAATCAATGTTTGTCTATCAATTGGGATAAACATAGATTCATATAATAATCTCCTTTCTCTTAATGATTGGGCACCACAAATTCATTCCTGTTGTTGGGATAAATGAATTGATGCTTTGGTTTCATAAGAAAAACTTTTTTTTCTACATTTTTTCAATTAAAGTTCATCTTTCAATTGGGATAAATATCGATTCACATAATAATCTCCATTCTTTTAATGAATGGGCTCCACAAATTCATTTTCCTTATTGGGATAAATGAATTGATGCTTTGGTTTCATAAGAAAAACTTTTTTTTCTACAAATTTTCAATTAAAGTTCATCTTTCAATTGGGATAAATATCGATTCACGTAATAATCTCCATTCTTTTAATGAATGGGCTCACAAATTCATTTTCCTTATTGGGATAAATGAATTGATGCTTTAGTTTCATAAGAAAAACTTCTCTTTCTACCATTTATAGAATTAAAGTTCGTCTTTCAATTGGGATAAGCAAGGATTCACATAATAATATTTTTTTTAATGATTGGGCACCATAAATTCATTCTAGTCATTGGGATAAATGAATTGATGCTTTGGTTTCATAAGAAAAACTTCACTTCCCACCATTTTTTAGAAACAAAGTTTGTCTATGGATTTGGATAAACATAAATTTGCATGATAATCTCCATTGTTTTCATGATTAGGAGCCACAAAGACATTCTCCTCATTGGGATAAATGATATTAATGCTTGGTTTTAGAAGAAAAACGCCTCTTTCCACCATTTTTAGAATTAAAGCTTGTCTTTCATTTGGGATAAACACAGATTCACATAATAATCTCTTTTCTTTTAATGATTGGGCACCACAAATTCATTCTACTCATTGGGATAAATGAATTGATGCTCTGGTTTCATAAGAAAAACTTCTCTTTCTACCATTTTAAGAATTAAAGCTCATCTTTCAGTTGGGATAAACTCAGATTCACATAATAATCTCTTTTCTTTTAATGATTGGGCATCGCAAATTCATTCTACTCGTTAGGATCAATGAACTGATGCTTTGGTTTCATAGCATAAACTTCACATCCCACCCTTTTTTTGAATCAAAGTTCATCTATCAATTTGGATAAACATGAATTCACGTAATAATCTCATTTGTTTTCATGATTAGGAACCATAAACACAGTCTCCTCATTTGGATAAATGATATTGATGCTTTGGTTTCATAAGAAAAGCTTCTCTTTCTACCATTTTTACAATTAAAGTTCGCTTCCAATTGGGATAAACATCGAATCACATAATAATCTCCTTTCTTTTAATGATTGGGCACCACAAATTCATTCTCCTCATTGGATAAATAAATTGATGCTTTGGTTTCATAAGAAAAACTTCTCTTTCTAACATTCATTTTTCAATTGCAATAAACATGGATTCACATAATAATCTCTTTTTTTTAATGTTTGGACACCACAAATTCATTCTACTCATTGGGCTAAATGAATTAATGATTTGGTTTCATAAGGAAGACTCATTTCCCACCATTTTTTAGAATAAAAGTTCATCTATCAACTAGGATAAACACGAATTCACGTAATAATGTCCTTCGTTTTCATGATTAGGAACCATAAACACATTCTCCTCATTGGGATAAATAAATCGATGCTTTGGTTCGTAAGAAAAACTTCTCTTTCTACCATTTTTAGAGTTAAAGTTTGCCTTTCAATTGGGATAAACACGGATTCACATAATAATCTTCTTGTTCTTAATGATTGGGCACCATAAATTCATTCTACTTATTAGCATAAATGAATTGATCCTTTCATTTTAATAGAAAAACTTCACTTCCCACCATTTTTTTGAATTAAAGTTCATCCATCAATTTGGATAAACCTGAATTCATATAACAATCTCCTTTGTTTTCATAAGTAGGAACCATAAACACATTCTCCATATTGAGATAAATGATATTGATGTCTTGGTTTCTTATGGAAAACTTCACTTCCCACCAATTTTTGGAATCAAAGTTCATCTATCAATTTGGATAAACACAAATTCATGCAATAATCTTATTTGTTTTCATGATTAAGAACCATAAACACATTCCCTTCATTGGAAAAAATGATATTGATGCCTTGGTTTCATAAAAAAACTTTTATTTCTGCCATTTTTAGAATTGAAGTTCTTCTTTCAATTGGGATAAACATATATTCACATAATAATCTCCTTTCATTTAATGATTGGGCACTACAAACTCATTCTCCTATTTAGGATAATCGAATTGATGCTTTGGTTTCATAAAAAAAATTTGCTTCCCACCCTTTTTTTGAATCAAAGATCATCTATCAATTTGGATAAACATGAATTCACGTGATAAGCTCCTTGGTTTTCCTGATAGGAATAGTAAACATATTCTACTCGTTGGGATAAATGATATTAATGCTTCACTTTCACAAGAAAAACTCCCCTTTCTACCAGTTTTAGAATTAAAATTCATCATTCAATCAGGATAAACATGAATTCACACAATAATCTCTTTTCATCTAATAATTGGGCACCATAAATTCATTCTACAAATTACGATAAATGAATTGGTGCTTTGGTTTCATAAAAAAACAACTCTTTCTACCATTTTTAGAAACAAAGTTCATCTATCAATTGGGATAAACAACAATTCACGTAATAGTCTCTTTTATTTTCATGATTAGGAACCATAAACGCATTCTTCTCTTTGGGATAAATGAATTGATGCTTTGCTTTCATAAAAAGAACTTCTATTTCTACCTTTTTTAGAGTTAAAGTTCTTTTTTCAATTGGAATAAAGACGGACTCACATAATAATCTCATTTCTTTTAATGATTGGGCACTATAAATTCATTCTACAAATAGGGATAAATGAATTGCTGCTTTGGTTTCATAAGAAAAACTTCTCTTTCTACCATTTTTTGGATTAAAGTTCATCTTTCAATTGGAATAAACCCAGATTCACATAATAATCTTCTTTCTTTTAATGATTGGGCACCACAAAATTCATTCTCTTCCTGGGGATAAATTAATTGATGCTTTGGTTTCATAGGAAAAACTTCTTTTTCTACCTTTTTTACAATTAAAGTTTGCTTTTTGATTGGGATAAACATGGAATCACATAATAATCTCTTTTCTAATTAGGCACCATAAATTCGATCTCCTTATTGGGAAAAATGAATTGATGCTTTGGTTTCATAAGAAAAACTTCTCTTTTTACCATTTTTAGAGTTAAAGTTCATCTTTCATTTGAGATAAACACAGATTCACCTAATAATATCATTTCTTTTAATGATTGGGCACTACAAGTTCATTCTACTGATTGGAATAAATGAATTGATGCTTTGGTTTCATAAGAAAAGCTTCTCTTTTTAGCATTTTTACAATTAAAGTTCATTTTTCAATTGGGATAAACATGGATTCACATAAGAATCTCTTGTTTTTAATGACTGGGCACCATAAATTCATTCTGCTCATTGCGATAAATGAATTTATGCTTTGGTTTCATAACAAAAACTTCACTTCCTACCTTTTTTTGGAATTAAAGTTTGTCTATCAATTTGGATAAACATGAATTCACGTAATAATCTCCTTTGTTTTCATGATTAGGAACCATAAACACATTCTCCTCATCAGGATAAATGGTATTGATGCCCTGGTTTCATAAAAAAAACCTTTCCTTCTACCAATTTTAGAATTAAAGTTCATCTTTCCATTCGGAGAAACACGGATTCACATAATAATTCCTTTCTTTTAATGATTGGGCACCACAAAATTCATTCTTCTCCTTGGGACAAATGAATTGATGCTTTGGTTTCGTAAGAAAAACTTCACTTTCTACCTTTTTTACAATTATAGTTGATCCTTCAATACGGATAAACATGGAATCACATAATAATCTCCTTTCTTTTAATGATTGGGCACCCGAAATTAATTCTTCTCATTGTTGTAAATTAATTGATGCTTTGGTTTCATAAGAAAAACTTTAGTTCCCACCATATTTTAGAATCAAAGTTCATCTATCAATTGAGATAAACTTGGATTCACATAATAATCTCTTTTCTTTTAGTGATTAGGCACCAAAAATTCATTCTCCTTTTTGAGATAAATGAATTGATGCTTTAGTTTCATAAGAAAAACTTCTTTTTCTACCATTGTTATAATTAAAGTTCATCTTTCAATTGGGATAAACATGCATTCAAATAATAATCTCCTTTCTTTTAATGATTGGGCTCCACAAATTCATTTTCCTTATTAGGATAAATAAATTGATGCTTTAGTTTCATAAGAAACACTTCTCTTTCTACCATTTATAGAATTAAAGTTCGTCTTTCAATTGGGATAAACAAGGATTCACATAATAATATCTTTTCTTTTAATGGTTGGGCACTACAAATTCATTCTAGTCATTGGGATAAATGAATTGATGCTTTGGTTTAATGAGAAAAACTTCACTTCCCACCCATTTTTTGAATCAAAGCTTGTCTATCAATTTAGATAACCATGAATTCGCATGATAATCTCCATTGTTTTCATGATTAAGAGCCATAAACACATTCTTTTAATTAAGATAAATGATATTAATGCTTGGTTTCATAAGAAAAATTTCTCTTTCCACCATTTTTAGAGTTAAAGCTTGTCTTTCATTTGGGATAAATATAGATTCACATAATAATCCCCATTCTTTTAATGATTGGGCACCATAAATTCATTCTACTCATTGGGATAAATGAATTGATGCTTTGGTTTCATAAAACTTCTCTTTCTACCATTTTAAGAATTAAAGCTCATCTTTTAGTTAGGATAAACGTAGATTCACATAATAGGCTCCTTTTTTTAATGATTGGGCATCACTAATTCATTCTACTCATTGGGATAAATGAACTGATGCTTTGGTTTCATAGCAAAAACTTCACTTCCCACCTTTTTTTTGAATCAAAATTCGTCTATAAATTTGGATAAACATGAATTCACATAATAGTCTCATTTGTTTTCATGATTAGGAACCATGAACATAGTCTCCTCATTTGGATAAATGATATTGATGCCTTGGTTTCATAAGAAAAGCTTCTCTTTCTACCATTTTTAGAATTAAATTTTATCTTTCAATTAGGATAAACACGGATTTATATAACAATCTCTTTTCTTTTAATGATTGGGCACCATAATTTCATTCTCTTCATTGGGATAAATGAATTGATACGTTGGTTTCATAAGAAAAACTTTAGTTCCCAGCATATTTTAGAATCAAAGTTCATCTATCAATTGGGATAAACATGGATTCACATAATAATCTCATTTCTTTTAATAATTGGGCATCACCAATTCATTCTCCTCATTGGGATAAATAATTAATGCTTTTATTTCATAAGAAAAACTTCATTTTCTATCATTTTTATAATTAAAGTTCATCTTTCAATTGGGATACACACGGATTCACATAATGATCTCATTTCTTTTAATGATTGGGCTCCACAAATTCAGTTTCTCACTGGATTAAATAAGTTAATGCTTTGGTTTCGTAAGAAAAACATGTCTTTCTGCCATTTTTACAATTAAAGTTCGTCTTTCAATTGGGATAAACATGGAATCACATAATAATCTCCTTTTTTTTTAATGATTGGGCACCACAAATTCATTCTTCTCATTGGATAAATGAATTGATGCTTTGGTTTCATATGCAAAACTTCTCTTTCTATCATTTTTAGAATTAACGTTCATTTTTCAATTGGGATAAACATGGATTCACATAATAATCTCCTTTTTTTAATGTTTGGACACCATAAATTCATTCTACTCATTGGGCTAAATGAATTGATGATTTGGTTTCATAAGGAAGACTTCACTTTCCATGATTTTTTAGAATAAAAGTTCATCTATCAACTGGGATAAACATGAATTCACGTAATAATGCCCTTTGTTTTCATGATTAGGAACCATAAACACATTCTCCTCATTGCAATAAATAAATCAATGCTTTGGTTCATAAGAAAAACTTCTCTTTCTACCATTTTTAGAATTAAAGTTTGTCTTTCAATTGAGATAAACATGGATTTACATAATAATCTTCTTGTTTTTAATGATTGGGCACCACAAATTCATTCTACTCATTGGGATAAATGAATTGATGCCTTGGTTTCAAAAAAAAACTGCACTTCCCATCTTTTTTTTTTGAATTAAAGCTCATCTATCAATTTGGATAAACCTGAATTCATATAATAATCTCCTTTGTTTTCATGATTAGGAACCATAAACACATTCTCCACATTGAGATAAATGATATTGATGCCTTGGTTTCGTAAGAAAAACTTCTCTTTCTACTATTTTTAAAATTAAAATTCACATTTCAATTGGGATAAACATGGATTCATATAGTAATCTCCTTTCTTTTAACGATTGGGCACCATAAATTAATTCTCCTCATTGGGATAAATAAATTGATGCTTTAGATTTATAAGAAAAACTTCTCTTTCTACCATTTTGGGAATTAAAATTCATCTTTCAATTAGGATAAACAAGGATTCACATAATAATCCTCTTTCTTTTAATCATTGGGCACTGCAAATTCATTCTACTTATTCTTTCACAAGAAAAAATTCACTTCCCACCATTTTTTAGAATCAAAGTTCGTCTATCAATTGGGATAAACATGAATACACATAACAATCTCCTTCGTTTTCATAATTAGGAACCATAAACACATTCTTCTCATTGGGATAAATGAATTGATGCTTTGCCTTCGTAAGAAAAACTTCTAGTTCTACCTTTTTAAGAATTAAAGTTCATCTTTTAATTGGAATGAGCACGGATTCACATAATAATCTCCTTTCTTTTAATGATTTGGCACCATAAATTTATTCTATCAATTGGGATAAATGAATTGATGCTTTGCTTTCATAAGAAAAACTTCGCTTCCCACCCTTTTTTTGAATCAAAGTTTGTCTATCGATTTGGATAAATATGAATTCGTATAATAATCTCCTTTGTTTTCATGGTTAAGAACCATAAACACATTCTCCTCCTTGGGATAAATGAATTGATACTTTGTTTTCATAAGAATAACTTCTATTTCTACCTTTTTTAAAGTTCTTCTTTTAATTGGAATGAATATGGATTCACATAATAATCGCCTTTCTTTTAATGATTGGGCACCACAAATTCATTCTACAAATTGAGATAAAGGAACTGATGCTTTGGTTTCATAAGAAGAACTTCTCTTTCTACCATTTTTAGAATTATAGTTCATCTTTCAATTGGGATAAATATGGATTCACATAATAATCTCTTTTTTTTTAATGACTGGGCACCACAAATTCATTCTACTCATTGGGATAAATGAATTGTTGCTTTAGTTTTATAAGAAAAACTTCTCTTTCTACTATTTATAGAATTAAAGTTTGTCTTTCAAATGGGATAAACACAGATTCACATAATAATCTCCTTTCTTTTAATGATTGGGTGCCGCAAATTCATTCCACTTATTGCAATAAATGAATTGATGCTTTGGTGTCATAAGAAAAGCTTCACTTCTTGCCATTTTTTAGAATCAAAGTTCATCTATCAATTGGGATGAACACGAATTCATGTAATATTCTTCGTTATTTTCATGATTAGGAACCATAAACACATTCTTCTCATTGGGATAAATGAATTGATGCTTTAGTTTCATAAGAAAAACTTCTCTTTCTATCATTTTTACAATTAAGTTCATCTTTCAGTTAGGATAAACACAGATTCACATAATAATCTCTTTTCTTTTAATGATTAGGCACCACAAATTCATTTTACCCTTTAGGATAAATGAATTGATGCTTTGGTTCTGAATCAAAGTTCATCTATCATTTTGGATAAACACGAATTCACATAATAATCTTCTTTATTTTCATGATTAGGAACCATAAACACATTCTCCTCATTGGGATAAATGATATTGATGCCTTGGTTTCATAAGAAAAACTTCTTTTTCTACCATTTTTAGAATTAAACTTCATATTTCAATTGGGATAAACACAGATTCACGTAATAATCTCTGTTTTCTTAATGATTGGGCACCATAAATTGATTATACTCATTGGGATAAAAGAATTGATGCTTTGGTTTCATAAGAGAAACTTCATTTCCCACCATTTTTTGGAATCAAAGTTCGTCGATCAATTTGGATAAACTTGAATACACACAATAATCTTCTTTTTTTTTTTCATGATTAGGAACCATAAACATATTCTCCTCATTGGGATAAATGATATTGATGCCTTGGTTTCATAAGAAAAATTTCTCTTTCTACCATTTTTCGAATTAAAGTTCATCTTTTCAGTTAGGATAAACATGGATTCATATAATAATCTTCTTTCATTTAATGATTAGGCACCACAAATTCATTTGCTTCATTAGGGTAAACGAATTGATGCTTTGGTTTAATAGGAAAAACCTCTCTTTCTACCATTTTTAGAATTAAAGTTCATCTTTCAATTGGGATAAACACGAATTCAAGCAATAATCTCCTTTGTTTTCATGATTAGGAACCATAAACACATCCTCCTCATTGGGATAAATGATATTGATGCTTTGCTTTCATAAGAATAACTTCTCTTTCTACCAATTTTAGAATTAAAGTTCATCTTTCAATTAGGATAAATATGGATTCACATAATAATCTCCTTTCTTTTGATGGTTGGGCACCATAAATTCATTCTACTCATAGGGATAAATGAATTGATGCTTTGGTTTCCTATGAAAAACTTTACTTCCCACCATTTTTTGGAATCAAAGTTCATCTATAAATTCGGATAAATAAGAATTCATGTAATAATCCCTTTTATTTTCATGATCAGGAACCATTAGCACATTCTTCTCTTTGGGATAAATGAATTGATGCTTTGCTTTCATAAGAAAAACTTCTATTTCTACCTTTTTTAGAGTTAAAGTTCGTCTATCAATTGGAATAAACAATGGATTCACCTAATAATCTTCTTTCTTTTAAGAATTGGTCACCACAAATTCACTCTACAAATTAGGATAAATGAATTGATGCTTTGATTTCATCAGAAAAACTTTTCTTTCTACCATTTTTAGAATTAAAGTTCATCTTTCAATTGGGATAAACATGGATTCACATAATAATCTCCTCTTTTTTTATAAGGATTGGGCACCATAAATTCATTCTACTCATTGGGATAAATGAATTGTTGCTTTGGTTTTATAAGAAAAACTTCTATTCTACTATTTATAAAATTAAAGTTCATCTTTCAATTGGGATAAACATGGATTCATATAATAATCTCCTTCTTTTTAATGATTGGGCATTACAAATTTATTCTACTCATTGGGATAAATGAGTTGATGCTTTGGTTTCATAAAAAAACTTCTCTTTCTACTATTTATAGAAATCTTTCAAATAGGATAAGCATGGATTCACATAATAATCTCGTTTCTTTTAATGATTGGGCACCATAAATTCATTCCACTCATTGGGATAAGTGAATTGATGCTTTGTTTCATGAAAAAAACTTCACTTCCCACCATTTTTTAGAATCAAAGTTCATCTATCAATTTGGATAAACTCGAATTCATGCAATAATCTCTGTTGTTTTCATGATTAACAACCACAAACATATTCTCCTCATTGGGATAAATGATATTGATGCTTTGTTTTCATATGAAAAACTTCTTTTTCTACCATTTTAGATCATCTTTCAATTAGGATAAAATGGATTCATGGAATAATCTCCCTTCTTTTACTGATTGGGCACCATAAATTCATTCACTCATTGGGATAAATTTATTCTTTTACTGATGCTTTGGTTTAGTAAGAAAAACTTCACTTCCCACCATTTTTTGGAATCAAAGTTCGTCTATCAATTTGGATAAACATTAATTCACATAATAATCTCCTTCGTTTTCATGATTAGGAACCATAAACATATTCTTCTCTTTGGGATAAATGAATTGATGCTTTGCTTTCCCTAGAAAAACTTTTATTTCTACCTTTTTAGAGTTGAAGTTCATCTTTTAATTGGAATAAACACGGATTCACATAATAATCTCCTTTCTTTTACTGATTGGCCTAAACATGAATTCATGTAACGATGTCCTTTGTTTTCAGGATTAGGAACCATAAACACATTCTCCTTATTAGGATAAATAATATTGATGCTTTGGTTTTATAAGAAAATCTTTTCTTTCTACCACTTTTAGATTTAATGTTTGTCTTTCAATTTGGATAAACATGAATTCATATAATAATCTCTTCTCCTTTAATGTTGGGTGCTACAAATTCATTCTCTTCGTTCAGATATATGATTTGATGCCTTGGTTTCATAAGAAAAGCTTCTCTTTCTATAATTTTTAGAATTAAAGTTCATCTTTCAAATGGGATAAACATGAATTCACATAATAATCTCCTTTCTTTTAATGATTGGGCACCACAAATTCATTCCACTATTTAGGATAAGTGAATTGTTGCTTTGGTTTCATAAGAAAAACTTTATTTCCCTTTATTTTTTGGAATCAAAGTTCATGTATTAATTGGGATAAAAAAGAATTCATGTAATAATCTCTGTTGTTTTCATGATTAGGAACCATAAACACATTCTCCTCATTGGGATAAATGATACTGCTGCCTTGGTTTCATAAGAAAAACATCTTTTTCTATCTACCATTTTTAGAATTAAAGTTCATCTTTCAGTTAGGATAAACATGGATTCAGATAATAATCTTCTTTCTTTTAATGATTGGGCACCAAAAATTCATTCTACTCATTGGGATAATGAATTGATTGCTTTGGTTTCATAAGAGAAACTTCTCTTTCTACCATTTTTAGAATTAAAGTTTGTCTTTCAATTGGGATAAACATGGATTCACATAATAATCTCATTTCTTTTAATGATTGGGCACCATAAATTCATTCCACATATTGGATAAATGAATTGATGCTTTGGTTTTATAAGAAAAACTTCACTTCCCACCATTTCTTAGAATCAACGTTCATTTATCAAATGAGATAAAGACGAATTCACATAATAATTTTCTTTGTTTTCATGATTAAGAACCATAAACACATAGCCTAATTGGGATAAATTTATCCCTTGGTTTTGTAAGAAAAACTTTTCTTTCTGCCATTTTTAAATTAAAGGTTATCTTTCAATTGGGGTAAACACAGATTCACATAATAATCTCCTTTCTTTTAATGATTAGGTACCATAAATTCATTCTCCTTGATGGGATAAATGAATTGATGCTTTGGTTTCATAAGAAAAACTTCTCTTTCTACTATTTTAGGAATTAAAGATCATCTTTCAATTGCTATAAACACGAATTCAAATAATAATCTTCTTTCTTTTAATGATTGGGCACCACCAATTTATTCTCCCCATTGGGATAAACGAATTGATGCTTTGCTTTCATAGGAGAAACTTCTCTTTCTACCATTTTTGAATTAAAGTTCATCTTTCGATTGGGATAAACATAGATTCATGTAATAATCTCCTTTCTTTTAATGATTGGGCACCACAAATTCATTCTACTCATTGGGATAAATGAATTGATGCTTTGGTTTCATAAGAAAAACTTCACTTCCCACCATTTTTTAGAATCAAAGTTCATCTACCAATTAGGATAAACATGAATTCATATAATAATCTCTTTTGTTTTCATGATTAGGAACCATAAACGCATTCTCTTCATTGCGATAAGTGAATTGATGCTTTGCTTTCATAGGAAAAACTTATTTTTTTACCAATTTTAGAATTAAAATTCATCTTTCAATTGGGATAAACACAGATTTACATAATAATCTCCTTTCTTTTAATGATTGGGCTCAAAAAATTTAGTTCACCCTTTGGGATAAATGAATTGATGTTTTCATTTCACAAGAAAAACTTCACTTCCCACTATTTTTTAGAATCAAAGTTCATCTATCAATTCGGATAAACTCAAATTCGCATAATAGTCTCCTTCATTTCCATGATTAGGAACCATAAACACATTCTCCTCATTGGGATATATGAATTGATGCTTTGCTTTTATAGGAAAAACTTATCTTTTTACCTTTTTAGAATTAAAGTTCATATTTTAATTAGGATAATCACAGATTCACATAATAATCTCCTTTCTTTTAATGATTGGGCACCATAAATTCATTCTACTCATTGGTATAAATGAAATGATACTTTGGTGTCATAAGAAAAACTTATCTTCCCATCATTTTTTAGAATTAATGTTCATCATCAATTTGGATAAACACAAATTCATGTAATAATCTTCATTATTTTCATGATTAGTAACTATAAACACATTCTCCTCGTTGGAATAAAAGAATTGATGCTTTGCTTTCATAAGAAAAACTTTTTTTTCTACCATTTTTAGAATTAAAGTTCGTCTTTCAATTGGGATAAACACAGGTTCACATAATAATCTGCTTTCTTTTAATGATTGGGCACGACAAATTCATTCTACTTATTGGGGTAAATGAATTGATGCTTTGGTTTCATAAGAAAAACTTTACTTCCTACCATTTTTTAGAATCAAAGTTCATCTATCAATTGGGATAAACATGAATTCACGTAAGAATCTCCTTTATTTTCATGATTAGGAACAATAAACACATTCTCCTCATTAGGATAAATGAACTGATGCTTTGGTTTCATGAGAAAAACTTCACTTCTCACCATTTTTTAGAATTAAAGTTCATCTATCAATTGGAATAAACATGAATTTACATAATAATCTCCTTTGTTTTCATGATTAGGAACCATAAACAAATTCTCCTTATTGTGATAAATGAATTGATGCTTTGCTTTCATAAGAAAAACTTCACTTTCTACCATTTTTGGAATTAAAGTTTATCTTTCAATTGGGATAAACACAAATTCACATAATAATCTCCTTTCTTTTAATGATTCGGCACCATAAATTCATTCTACTCGTTAGGATACTGAATTGATGGTTTGATTTCAAAGGAAAAACTTCACTTTCCACCATTTTTGGGAGTCAAAGCTCATCTATCAATTAGGATAAACATGGATTCACTCAATAATCTCCTTTTTTTTCATGATTGGGCACCATAAATACATTCTACTCATTAGGATAAATCATATTGATGCTTTGGTTTTGTAAGAAAAACTAATCTTTCTACCATTTTTAGAATTAAATTTCATCTGTCGATTTAGACAAACATAGATTCATATAATAATCTACTTTCTTTTCATGATTGGACACCGTAAGCACATTCTCCTAATTAGGATAAATGATATTCAAGCTTTGGTTTTGCAAGAAAAACCTCTCTTTCTACCATTTTTAAAATTAATGTTCATTTTTCAATTAATATAAACATGGATCCACATAAAAATCTCCTTTCTTTTAATGATTGGGTGCCGCAAATTCATTATCCACATTTGGATAAATAAATTGATGCCTTAGTTTCTTTAAGAACACTTCACTTCCCACCATTTTTTTTAGAATCAAAGTTTATCTATCAATTAGGATAAACACAGACTCACATAATAATCTTTTTTGTTTTTGGGATTAAGAACGATAAACACATTTCCTCATTGGGATAAATGAATTGATGCTTTGGTTTCGCAAGAAAAACTTCTCTTTCTATCATTTTTAGAATTAAAGTTTTTCTTTCTGTTAGGATAAAATGGATTTACATAATAATTTCCTTTCTTGTAATGATTGGGTTGGGATAAATGAATTGATGCTTTGGTTTCATAAGAAAAACTTCTCTTGCTACCATTTTTAGAGTTAAAGTTTATCTTTCAATTGGAATAAACATGGATTCACATAATAATCTCTTTCTTTTTAATGATTGGGCACCACAAATTCATTCTGCTCATTGGGATAAATGAATTGATGCCTTAGGTTCGTAACAAAACTTCTCTTTCTACCATTTTTAGAATTAAAGTTCACCTTTCAATTGCGATAAACACGAATTTACATAATAATCTCTTTTCTTTCAATGATTGGGCACTACAAATTCATTCCTCTCGTTAGGATAAACGACATTGATGCCTTGGTTTCATAAGAAAAACATCTCTTTCTACCATATTTAGAATTAAGGTTTCTCTTTCAATTAGGATAAATGTAGATTCATATAATATTCTCCTTTTCTTTCATGATTGGGCACCATAAATACATTCTCCTCATTGGGATAAATGATATTGATGCTTTGGTTTCATGAGAAAAACTTCTCTTTCTACCATTTTTAGAATTAAAGTTTGTCTTTCAATTAGAAGGATTCACATAATAATCTCTTTTCTTTTAATGATTCGGCACCACAAATTCATTTTACTCATTGGGATAAATGAATTGCTGCTTTGGTTTCATAACAAAAACTTCACTTCCCACCATTTTTTAGAATCAAAGTTCATGTATCAATTACGATAATAAGGAATTAACATAATAATCTCCTTTGTTTTCATGTTTAGGAACCATAAACACATTCTCCTCATTGAGGTAAGTGATACTAGTGCCTTGATTTCATAAGAAAAACTTCTCTTTCTACCATTTTTAGAATTAAAGTTCATCTTTCATTTGGGATAAATACAGATTCACAATATAATCTCCTTTTTTTTAATGATTGGGCACCACAAATTCATTCTACTCATTGGGATAAATGAATTTATGCTTTGGTTTCATAACAAAAACTTCACTTCCCACCATTTTTTATAATCAAAGTTCATCTGTCAACTAGGATAAACACGAATTCATGTAACAATTATCGTTGTTTTCATGATTAGGAACCATAAACACATTCACCTCATTAGGATAAATGATATCGATGCCTTGGTTTCATAAGAAAAGCTTCTCTTTCTATCATTTTTGGAATTAAAGTTCATCTTTCATTTAGGATAAACACGAACTCACAAAATAATCTCCTTTCACTTAATGATTGGGCACCACAAATTTAATCCACTCTTTTCTCTAAATGAATTGATGCTTTGGTTTCATAAAAAAACTTCACTTTATACTATTTTTTAGAATCAAAGTTCATTTATCAATTAGGATAACCATGAATTAATGTAATAATCTCCTTTTTTTTTTATGACTAGGAGCCATAAACACATTATCCTTATTGGGATAAATGATATTGATGCTTTGGTTTCATAAGAAAAACTTCTCTTTCTACCATTTTTAGAATTAAAGTTCATCATTCAATTGGAATAAACATGGATTCAGATAATAATCTCCTTTATTTTAATGATTGGGCACCATAAATTCATTCACCTTGTTGGGATAAATGATATTGATGCCTTGGTTTCACAAGAAAAACTTCTCTTTCTACCATTTTTAGAATTAAAGTTTGTCTTTCTGTTAAGATAAACATGGATTCACATAATAATCTCCTTTCTTGTAATGATTGGGCACCACAAATTCATTCTCTTCATTGGGATAAATGAATTAATGCTTTGGTTTCATAAGAAAAACTTCTCTTGCTACCATTTTTAAAGTTAAAGTTCATCTTTCAATTGGAATAAACAAGGATTCACATAATAATCTCCTTCCTTTTAATGATTGGGCACCACAAATTCATTCGCTCATTGGGATAAATGAATTGATACCTTAGTTTTGTAAAAAAACTTCTCTTTCTACCATTTTTAGAGTTAAAGTTCACCTTTCAATTGGGATAAACACGAATTCACATAATAATCTCTTTTCTTTCAATGATTGGGCACTATAAATTCATTCTCCTCGTTGGGATAAATGACATTGATGCCTTGGTTTCATAAGAAAAACATCTCTTTCTACCATATTTAGAATTGAAGTTTCTCTTTCAATTGGGATAAACACAGATTCACATAATATTCTCTTTTTTTTCAATGATTGGACACCATAAATACATTCTCCTCATTGGGATAAATGATATTGATGCTTTGGTTTCATAAGAAAAACTTTTTTTCTACCATTTTTAGAATTAAAGTTCGTCTTTCAATTAGACGGATTCACATAATAATCTTTTTTCTTTTAATGATTTGGCACCACAAATTCATTCTACTCATTAGGATAAATGAATTTCTGCTTTGGTTTCATAACCAAAAACTTCACTTCCCACAATTTTTTAGAATCAAAGTTCATGTATCAATTGCGATAATGAGGAATTCACATAATAATCTCCTTTGTTTTCATGGTTAGGAACCATAAACATATTCTCCTCATTGAGGTCAGTGATACTAATGCCTTGATTCATACGAAAAACATCTCTTTCTACTATTTTTAGAATTAAAGTTCATCTTTCATTTGGGATAAACATAGATTCACAATATAATCTCCTTTGTTTTAATGTTGGGCACCACAAATTCATTCTACTCATTAGGATAAATGAATTGATGCTTTGGTTTCTTAACAAAAACTTAACTTCCCACCATTTTTTATAATCAAAGTTCATCCATCAACTGGGATAAATATGAATTCACGTAACAATTACCGTTGTTTTCATGATTAGGAACCATAAACACATTCTCCTCATTAGGATAAATGATATCGATGCCATAGTTTCATAAGAAAAGCTTCTCTTTCTGCCATTTTTAGAATTAAAGTTCATCTTTCATTTGGGATAAACACGAACTCACAAAATAATCTCCTTTCACTTAATGATTGGGCACTACAAATTTATTCCACTCTTTTGTCTAAATGAATTGATGCTTTGGTTTCATAAAAAAACTTTACTTCGTACCATTTTTTAGAATCAAAGTTCATTTATCAATTAGGATAAACACGAATTAATGTAATAATCTCTTTTTTTTTATGACTAAGAGCCATAAACACATTATCCTTATTGGGATAAATGATATTGATGCTTTGGTTTCAAAAGAAAAGCTTTTCTTTTTACCATTTCTAGAATTAAAGTTCATCATTCAATTGGAATAAACATGGATTCAGATAATAATATCCTTTATTTTAATGATTGGGCACCATAAATTCATTCACCTTATTGGGATAAATGATATTGATGCCTTGGTTTCACAAGAAAACTTCTCTTTCTACCATTTTTAGAATTAAAGTTCATCTTTCTGTTGGGATAAACATGGATTCACATAATAATCTCCTTTCTTGTAATGATTGGGCACCACAAATTCATTCTCTTCATTGGGATAAACGAATTGATGCTTTGGTTTCATAAGAAAAACTTCTCTTGCTACCATTTTTAAAGTTAAAGTTCATCTTCCAATTGGAATAAACATGGATTCACATAATAATCCCCTTCCTTTAATGATTGGGCACCACAAATTCATTCTGCTCATTGGGATAAATGAATTGATGCCTTAGTTTTATGAAAAAACTTCTCTTTCTACCATATTTAGAATTAAAGTTCACCTTTCAATTGGGATAAACACGAATTCACATAATAATCTCTTTTCTTTCAATGATTGGGTACTACAAATTCATTCTCCTCATTGGGATAAATGACATTGATGCCTTGGCTTCATAAGAAAAGCATCTCTTTCTATCATATTTAGAATTAAAGTTTCTCTTTCAATTAGGATAAACACAGATTCACATAATGTTCTCTTTTTTTTTTCATGATTGGGCACCATAAATACATTCTCCTCATTGGGATAAGTGATATTGATGCTTTGGTTTCATAAGAAAAACTTCTTTTTCCACCATTTTTAGAATTAAAGTTTATCTTTGAATTAGACGGATTCACATGATAATCTCTTTTCTTTTAATGATTCGGCACCACAAATTCATTTTACTCATTGGGATAAATGAATTGCTGCTTTGGTTTCATAACAAAAACTTCACTTCCCACAATTTTTTAGAATCAAAGTTCATGTATCAATTGCGATAATGAGGAATTCACATAATAATCTCCTTTGTTTTCATGGTTGGGAACCATAAACACATTCTCCTTATTGAGGTCAGTGATACTAATGCCTTGATTTCATATGAAAAACATCTCTTTCTACTATTTTTAGAATTAAAGTTCATTTTTCATTTGGGATAAACATAGATTCACAATATAATCTACTTTGTTTTAATGATTGGGCACCACAAATTCATTCTACTCATTGGGATAAATGAATTGATGCTTTGGTTTCATAACAAAAAC
>JBBYHM010349869.1:0-11037 GCA_038381775.1 Adansonia rubrostipa
ATCATGAGATTAGGCTACTACTAGTTAACTCTTGAACGGGGTTGCATTAACCATGCCTGAAATTGCCATAAGTGCCGAATCTATTAGGATAAGATTCACACCTACCATCATCTCCGCACGTCATGACCACTCTATGGCCTTTCTTTATGTGAGAGATGGATATGATCAGGCCTATCACCGCCCAAGCTTCTAAAAGTTACTTTTTGTTTTAGTCGCAATCGATTATTTTATCAAATGGGTAGAGGCAGCCTCATATGCCAATGTCACCAAGTTAATTATATGCAAATTTATGAAACATGATATCATTTGTCAGTATGGGCTTCCCAAACAAATCATCATGGATAATGCTTGTAACTTAAAAAACAAAATAATACAAGAAGTGTACTTTTCGTTCAAAATTCAAATCATAACTTAGTGCTATGCCATCTAAAAATTAATAAGGCAATTGAGATGGCAAACAAAAACATCATGATAATAATGGAAAAAATGGCTGAGATATATAACGTCTAGCACTAAAAGTTACCCTTTGCACTCCATACGTACCCTACTTCAATCTGAACCTCCACGAATGTTACACTATTCTCCTTGGTCTATAACATGAAGGCTTACCTATCTGGTTAGGATTCCCCCTCTAAGGGTTTTAATGGAATTGCAGCTAGAAAAAGCTGAAAGGATCAAAGATAGATATGATTAATTAAACCTCATCGATGAGAGAATGATGAAGTCCATCTGACATATGCAAATGTACCAAAAATGAATGATGAAAGCCCATAACAAGAAAGTTAGACCTTATTAGTTTTGCAAAGGTGACTTAGTGTTCACCATAATCTTTCCAATCCATAAAAATACTTAAAGTAAATAGACCTTAAATTGTGAAAAGCCTTATATGGTGAAATGGGGCTTTTTTAGAAGAGCCTTAATCTTAGCCAAAACGGATGGCAATGACTTGCCAAACCTAGTGAATATGGATAGGGTGAAGAAGTACTACATCTAAAAAAAGGAAAGGGCCTTAAATGAAAACCCAAAAGGGTATTTAGGTCACCAAACTCACTTATTTCAAAAACCTAAAAAGATAGTTTAAGTAACCCAAGTTTACTCAAAATAAGGCTAACCTATCTGCCATACCTCCACTAAATAACTAGACTAATCCAAGCCTACCTAAACCAGCCCTGATGAAACCAACTTAGAAGGAAAAGGCAATATCTACCCAAACTTAAGGCAGCCTTCATGATATAGGACAATCAAAGAGGTCATTCAAAAGTCAACGCTGGAAAGATCGACAGCTGAAGAAAATCTTAGAAAGCATCAGGTAGAGAATCCATGTCATTAACATCGAGGCATCAATTGCCTAGGAGAGTTTCCCCCTTAACTTTTTTTATGTATTTTAAGTTTTTCTTAAGTTATACCCATTTTCTTTTTAAATGAAATGTAATTACTTATTTCCTTTTAATTTTTTCTATCATACATGCATTCCATGTTGCATTATGTTTATCATTTAATTGATAACGCTTGATAAATGAATGGAACTAATGATAGGATTTCTTAATATTACTTTAGAAAAAATGTAAATTTTATAAGAAAATTAGCTTATGTCTTAATGCTAAGGATGAATTCTAAAATCAAAACTAGTGTTAACCTAAAGAATTTTCCACTTTAGAAGTTCACTTAAGACTTACTCCTAATAAATCTTAGCCTAAAGGAAGTGACCTAATTTACCTATTATAGAAAACCTATTTTACCCCTAAGTGTCAACACTCTAAAATCCAAATCAATCAACTTGGACTTTCAAAAATGGCCCTGAACCAGCATAACCTTATGCCAAGAAACAAGCCCACAAGCTCGTAAATTAAAACCTTGATCAATGAAAAAACCCTAAACATAAGCCTTTCAATCCAATCATGTTAGCTTGTAACATACTAGCTGTTAATAATTTTATGTAACATACTTTATCTTGATTAATATAATATGAGGTATTTCTTTATCCATAAGATTAATCATTAATAGTTATTTATATCTTATGTAGATAAAACCCACAAAGCACTTGGCTTTATAAGGGAATTATAAAGAGTTACAATTACGAGATCCTTATATACCAAAGTCATGTTTCTAAAACTATTCTTAGTTATCCTATTGTGAAGATAGGGCATTAATATTGCATAAAGACTGGTATATGTCAAGCCTTCATGCATATGATGTATACAAGCAATCTCATAAATTTAAAGTATAAAAATACTTAGGGATAGCATATGTGTACTTGTAATGAGAAGAAGTTCACTAAAAATGATTGGCTATAAGTGTTTCTTTTGGTATTTCACTTAAGTATCTATGAAAATACTCTCATGTATTAATAGTGTAATAAGTCCTAGGATTTATGACACCAGATCACCTTGTATGTAAATTATTATACTTAAAGATCATCACAAACAGATTCATAATGGATAGATGCCAAAATAAGGGTGCTTTTGGGTATGATATGAAACACACTAATGATGAATATGTGGTTTAAATAGGATTCATTACCCCAAGTGATATTAAAAGGATATATCCAGTTATTATCGACACGTGTTAACTCAAGGACCTTGGCCAAGATAATATCGATTATGGAGTTAACACATAAAAGTTGCATAGTAATATGAATGGGTCAAGAGTGGAGACTGCACTGAGCTATTACTTATTCGGGGATATATAATGAAAAAAATCGAATTACAATGAAAGGCCAAAGTGCAAATAAGCAAAAGTTGAAAACACTCTAACTATAGGCATTTAAATCCTATCTTGTAACATCCCTAGCATTGGAGAAAACCCTAAAAGCACCATTTCATATTCTTCAAAAAGGATTTACAATAACTTTGTGTTTTTGCCCCTATTCCCTTTCGAATGATGAGAAATTATTTTTTTCTTAGTCTGTGTGATTTCAGTGCAAAAACAAATCGCTTTGGGAAGATTTTTTAAACTAATCTGCTAGCATGGTTCCCTACATAGAAAAGTATTTCCCTTTCAAAAGATTTTTAAGTCACTAGTGGGGATCACAATTGGAGGCTAGACGTTTAGGCAGCTTTGGTTTGCAAAACTGGGTTTAATGTACGAGATAAAAGTAGAGTCTGTATTAATTTTAAAAAAATAGATCTTTTTTGGATTGAGGTATGAAAATCAAGTTTCTATTCTTCTTGTTAAGTGTACATTAATCAAGTACTTTTGGTTTTGATCTGTTGGTGTTGTTTCAATTAGTTTCATTATTTTACTTTGATTTTTGGTTTTAATAAAAAATTTTATTAAATTTATTTATCAAATCCGAACAGCAGGCATTGGATGCCAAATATGCTCCTTCAAATATTAGGAGTTTGATTTTATACTGGCACTTGATAAAAGGGTTAAATCTTATGGAGTCAAAGTCCACATTAGTTAACACTTGAAAGGAGGGTCAAGTCCTATAAAGTGGAAGTCTACTCTAACTGACACCTAATAAAAAGGTCAAATCCTATAGAATTAAAGTCCACACTAGCTGGTACTTAATAAGATGGTTAAGTCCTAAAAAGTCAATGTCCATACTAGCTGGTACCTAATAGAAGGTTCAATCCCATAAAGTCAAAGTCCACACTAACTAGCACTTGATAGAAGGGTCAAGCCTAATAGAGTCAAAGTCCATACTAGTTGGCACCTGATAGGAGGGTTAAGTACTATACAGAGTTAAAGTCTACACTAGTTAGCACTTGATAAAAAGGTCAAATTCTATAGAGTTTAATCCCACACTAGTTGGCACCTGGTACAGAGGTTAAGCCTTGCAAGAAAAGTACATCCAGATTTTTTCCCTTTATACTCGAAATCACTGCTAGAATACCATATCCATCTTATTAAGATTTTAATTTGGTTTCTTTTATTTCCATGCGCTCAAAAGGGCACCATTCTACTCCGACAAAATTATGCCTATTTGTCTTTTTGTCTTATCCTTGATACTAAGTAACAACCAAATAAGGATAGTTACAGGCACCTAATTTTGTCCAAACCTCCATGCAAGCATCGCAGGACATCATCAAAGCCAAATGGGCAAGCATAGATCTATTTTCCATCATTAGGTAAGTTGCTAAGGGAGATAAAGGTAAGCAAAATCTACATTTTTATTTGAATGTATTAACACAATGGTTGCCATGCCACCAAATTTGAAGAAAATGGTGTATCGATACCCAGGGTGATTATATCAATAGATCTGCTTGATTTATTAATACATTTACCTATTTTATCGATACAAGACTTGACAGTAGCCAAAAATACAATTTGTAGACCTAAATGGATACATTCACCCAAAAATTGCCAATGTATTGATAGAATGCCCAATTGTATTGATACATTTTAGCAATTTTGCCAAATTCATGTTTTTTTGCCCATGTGCTGTATTTATTTAAAATACAAATTTGGCCATAATTTTGGTTCCAAAAATCATCCAAATTCAGGTTAACTTCTATAAAAAAAAATTTTAGGCATTAGGATTAGGTTAATACAATTTTTAAAGGTTCGTTACGCTTAAAAATGGGGATATGTTATGGGATAATATGGTTTAATAAAGGGCAAGGCTACCATTGCACATTTTGTCAACCTATGCATGGCCTTTTCTTACTGTAAGGTTTGTACATTAACCAATAAAATATTGTAAGCTCAACCTTTCGCACAATGACTCATTATTTTATACAAGCAAATGTCCAAATACCCCTTATCTTGCTAGGCTTTTGTTAGCTAAAATGTCACATTTTATAAACCATAATTCATGCTCAATGATTTACTTGTCATACAATTTCATAAATACCTACGTAGAACAAAAAACACTATTTTTGTAATCTCTATACTAGCTACCAAAAAACCTTCATTTTCACTCATTTTTCTTTTCCTAACTCTCCACTATGAAAAGCATAACTTTAGAACTTATCATTTACTCTTCTTTCTTGCTAATCCATAGAAAATGGGAGAAAGAAA
The DNA here is from genome assembly GCA_038381775.1 of Adansonia rubrostipa. Lineage (NCBI taxonomy): Eukaryota > Viridiplantae > Streptophyta > Magnoliopsida > Malvales > Malvaceae > Adansonia > Adansonia rubrostipa. The sequence continues at coordinate 4,966 of JBBYHM010349869.1, forward strand.
ATAAGCTAAAAAACCATAGAGAAGCTTGAATGTTTATACCAAAAACAAAGAGAAATGTAAAGGCTTGAACCTTAGAAAGAGTAAGAAGTAAGGTTATAAAGCTTCTTAGTATATTCCTGTCTACTATTTTCTTGTTTCCTTTCATTTCTCATCATCTAACTTACCTTAGTGAGCCACAATTTTATGAAGCCATGAACTTTTAGTAAGGTATACATGTATTTTATTCTTGGTTTATAATGGTGGATATTTCTCATGCTTTGATGGTGCTTTAAGATATTTGGATGACTAAATCACATTTTTCTTTATTCTTTTTACAACAACCGCTTTTTCATTATTTCATGACATTTTATTCTATTTTTCTTGCTCAATCTTTGATGATATGTGCTTATTTAACATGCTTTTATGATGTCCATGCATTTGAATGATTTTAACCATGTTTTGTTTGTAAAAATAACTTTTGTTGATGAAATTTGTGGTATTTGCTGAGTTTTACTATATTGTCATGATTTTAGTTTATTACATGTTGTTATGCTGCTTTGATGTTTGTTGGGGTGTTTGCTACCCTAAGAAAACATCCCTAAGTTAGGTTAGCATTAGTCTATTGAGATTAATATTGGCCTAGTGATTTCCACCATATTAATGCTTTAATCTTGGGAAAAAATCAAGAATTTGTGCTTGGATTCATGGTCTAGCTAGATAAAATAAAATCCATTTACCAAACCCAAAAATCTTTATTTTACCAAGTGTTAGATTATATGCCTTTGTGTTATGACTTAAATGGCATGAATATTAGATCATTCATTTACCCACATTACCCAAGGAGTTTGAATGGATCAAAAAATTCATTACTGTAACGAAGGAAATTCGAATGTTCAAGACCATAATATGATCCTAGGATAACCAAATAAGTGAAACAACATTGTTTCAGCACTGGTAGCGCTATGACCCTAACTTGAAAAATTATTTTTGAACCCTCAACAATTGATTTTATTTTTATTTTTTCATGTTTCCATAAAAGGCATTGATTACCTTTTCAATGCTATCACGTTTGCCGCCAAATGTGCTCGGATAAGGGAATTATTATTTCTTAAACTTTCATTATTTGCTACACCATAATCATCTATCAATAGTCTGTTTGGGACATTTTGACCTAGAGATGATTTTTTTGGAACTCTTAAATATTTTCCTGAAAACTACATAAAATTTCCTTCATGAAAAGGCATTTTTATGATTTAATGATTCAAAACATCTTCGAGATAATTTGTTTCAATAGTTGTTGTACCATTTCCCTCACACATGTTGTCATTGCAAAACTAAGCCTTATTTCAAAAATTATGTTCTCCTAGATGGAGATTTTCTAGGATTTCTCAAATATTTTTATATTAACCTTCGTTGTGTAACCTTTCTAATGGTATCTCATTTGTCACCTGAAACCTTCAGATAATCTGAAATAAATTTAGGAAGGCAGATAGCGGGAAACTATCTTCTATTTTTGGCATTAGGTAAAATTGATTAGTTTTCTTGAATGATTTTCTTGAAGTAATCAAATGCCTTAAAGAGAATCCATTTCATATTCCAATGAATTTTTAAGTCACATACGAATCCCACCAGGTTTAGATCAAGGCCTAATCACTCTTAAAAAAATTAATTGTCTTTTTATTTTAGTTATTGGTTTTAATTCTACAATCCGCCTCTTTATTAAAAATACCCAAAGATATTCTGTTTTCCATAAATTACCCATTTTTAACTATATGGAATTTTACCCCTAATTATCAAAATTTCAACAAAAATCAAATTTTCTCTTTTTCAAGTCACCTTGGACTTTTCAACCAAAACTTTGATTTTATGCCTTAAGTGATCAATGAGTCCAAACATGTCTCAAAGGTGTCAATTTGGTTATTTATAGATAGTTGGTGACAACTACAAGATACATCCTGACCAACCTCTTTTCTATGCTTTGCATGTTTTATTTTTATAAAATGTTTATTATATTATTATGTCCTAATAACATTTTTCCTTTCTTAATGACAATTTTTGCATTCGTATTTTTTAACTTTTTTTTTTAAATCAAGGCAACGTTTCGCATTAGTGTTGCTCTAATGCTTGATAAGGAACACCTCTTTTTTAAATGAAATCCAGTTAACCTAACGTTTCTCCACTCCGCCAAGTTACGTAATGCTATTTAAATTTTTCTCACAAAAACTAGATCTATTATTTTTAAAATTCATGCATTATAAAAATGGGATTATACATGAATAATGATAAATTAAAACCAAGAAAATCAAAGCAGAGATATTATTTGGCTAAATGGTTTTGATTTATGGCATCATACAAGTGCTAATCCTTCCCTACTTGTAATTGGTTGTCAAAACCTTTTAAGAAAGGATTTATACATAGATTGAAAAATCAAATCTCCAAGTTTCGTAATTTAAGATACCGATTTTAATAGGTTTCAGGTCATACCTAGCCTAAATGATCGATGGCAACTTTAAGTTTTTTATCCACTTCACAATGACCTTCAAAGGTTAATCAGATGAACGAATCGTTCACAACCTTTCCCACTCCAAATAACAAGAAATACTTATTTCTCACTCTATCATGCCATAAAATTCTTAACCAAAGACTGTCTTCAAGTTAGGCACATCTCATCATTAGGGATACATTACAACATATACTCTTGTGGAATGAATGTAAATACACTTGCCAAACATGTAGCAAGCTCGTTTTAGTGAGAATATGACTATAAGTGATTTTTAGCAAATAAGATTATTTCATTAACTATGCTTACAAAATTTTTTATCATGAATTTCACTGATCCAGAAGCAAGGCAACACTTTTATTGTAAGTTTCCCAAGCATTATAGATGGATTCATTTTGAAAAGCAATGGCATAAAAGGTAAACATACTAGAAAGTAATAGTGAAAGCATATACTATTTCACCTTCTAAAGATAAAAGATTTTATTTACTTTTAAATCATGTTAAAGGATCAAAGTCATTTGAAGAATTATTAATTGTTAATGGAATGTGCTTCATTTATCATTTAAAAAGGAAATAGAAAGTCATGGTTTCTTAGGAAATAATAACAATATAAACAGTGCTTACTTGAAGCGACAACATTTCAAATGCCATGTGCTCTGAGAAGATTATTTGTAATAGTTATGGTGTATTGTCAACTAACAAGTGAAAAGAGATTGTGGAATGAATTTACCCATTCATGGTTGAGGATTATCCATCTTTAAGTAACTATAAAAGTGTTTTCATTTAAAACAAACTCTTAACTGAATGAAATGCAATGTTTAGAGATCATGGCAAGTGATTGTCTGATTATGATTCGCCAATATGTCTCTCACTCTTCATTATGCAAAAATATCAAAAATAATTAAAGATGAGCTATTGACACAAGTTCAACTGATGACATGAGAATTGTTCATATGTTAAATAAAGATCAACAAATAGCTTATGACTTAAGTATTTTAATTGCTAATTAAGGAAAAATCTAAAATATTCTTTATTGATGGTCTAGATGGTACCGAAGGTTTTTTTTTTGTATCGAGCTATTTTGGCCACCATAACAAATAATGATTATGTAGCATTAGCAACTGCAAAATTAGACAGTACCAAGTCTTTTGCCAGGTGGTTGAATAACATATTCAAGGTTTAAATTACCTTTGAATCCAGAACCTTTATCAATTTGTTCATTGATAAGCAATCTGATTTAGCAAATCTAAGCATCAACAATAATATGGAATGAAACATTAATGGTGCATCAACTAGCCATGGAAGCTCTCGATAGAACCTTAAAAGATGTCATAGGAAAAGATATGGTATTTGAAACCAATGTAATGATATTGGGAGAAGACTTTAGACAAATACTGTAATTATTTCGAGAAGATCGAAATTAGAAACAATAAATGCTTACTTTATGGAATCATATTTATGGCAAAATGTAACATTGTTGCAGAAGCAAAATATGAATCTATTAATGATAAAAGATTTTCTGAATTCTTATTATAGGCTGGGGGTAGAAGTGAAACAACAATAGATTGCGGCATGATCAAAATTTCATCAATGATGGCCATACCATGTGAGAATGACCAATTAATTGATTGACTAATTAAAGTCGTGTTTTTAAATCTCAGTAACCATATAGATGATGCAAATTATATGGTGGATAGAGCTTTACTTACTTTACATAATGACAAGATATGTTGGTGTATGCCCTAAGCCAATCAAATTGGATGAGGCATATAATAATTAATAATGCAAACCAATCACTTATGTTAGTGATTCAGGGCTTATTCATGTTAGCAGCATGATTAACAATCATGAAAACATTAATTAGATAAAGCCCATGAAACACAATGGCCTTGTAAAGTTAGGAATGTGTTACGATGATGAGATCCTTATACATCAAAGTCGTGTTTCTAAAAACATTCCCAGTTATCGTGTCGTTAGGACAAGGCATTGACAATGCACAAAGACTAAAATGTGCTAAGCCTCCATGCATTTAATAATGTAACTCTTTGATCTCATAGAAGTTGAAGTATAGAGATACTTGGGGATAGCATTAGGTGTTTGTTTTATGAAAACAAGTTCACTGAATATGGCCCGTATGAAAACTCCATTTGGTATAAGTTATTCAAGTGTCTATGGAATCTGTTCTCATGTGCTAGTTGTGTATATTAGTCCTCAGACTTGTGATATAGATTATCTTGTATAGTGAGTGTCATGCTTTGATTCCATCACAAATGGGTCCATAATAGATAGATGCTTACGGTAAAGTGGTTTTTGGGTATACCATGAACCATACGAAGGTAGATGAGTGATCTAAAGAGGATTCACCACTCCAAGTGACATAGGAGACATATCTTATATGTTTATGGCTTTGATTAACTTCATAAAGTTATTGGCCAACGCATGATGAATTTAGGGGAAATTATTTCTTTAGCTTCATGAGATCAACCAAAGCTGCACGAACTAATATGGATTGATAAATGGGTAGACATTGCACTATACTCATGGTCTTTTTGAGATATCTAGTGAAAAGATTAAAGTACACTGAAATGCTAGCTACTGAAAGGTTTCTTGAAGAGGTCATATTGACTCCTCCTACATATCGAGTGGCCATAATGCCTTGTTAGAAGCCAATCTTGGTCTATAAATATAAATACACTTAATTGGGTAATTACATTTATTGTCGTTATAATGGAAGCCCAATGGGTCACACACATTAAGATGATCTATTGGATTACAACTAGGATTTAATTAAATATGACTTAGTTAACTAATAGGTATAATGCGAAAGACTAATTGAATTAGTTCAATTAAGAATAATTTAATATATAAATTAGATTTATGAATTCTAATAAGTGATGTCTTAATATGGCAATAAAGATAAGAATGTCTTACTAGGATAATGTTTATTGTCGACATGGTTTACAGATTTTATTAAATAAAGCCAAATAGTTGTATTTGGAAAATTAAATAATTATTTTATTATTAATTTACATGAAGTAAATTTTTTTTATTTGGGTTAGAAAATCTAATTATGAATTAAATTATCTAACATATAATTAAGGGGTTGGGCTAATTATCAAGTTAATGGAGTTTAGTTGTGAATTACTTTACGTTGGACTTACTAATAGGCTTGACGCATGGAATAGCCATCCTTGGTATGCTATTGGGCTAAAATATTAATATGTTACTATTTTGGCCCAATATTGGACAAGCTAATTAAAATAGTTTTAATTGGGCTTCAAAAAACACTTCAAGGTGGGGCTACCTTTTGGATATGTTAGTATTAGGCTCACTTGACCTAATAGTCAAGCCTAACCTAGCCCAGGTGTATTTAAATACATGATTAAAGCTTTTTGTGCTGATAGAAAGCATTAAGAAAACCTTTGGTACCAACCTTAGACTTTTTTTAAGGGTTTCGGTGTAACACCTATGCTTCCATAAGCACTCTTTGCATTTTTCATGGTTTTTCCAAGCATTATTTGAATTGTTTTTAACACAATGTAAACAGAAAAATAGTTTTCTAGCATTTAGAGATTATTTTTCATAAAAGTTAT
>JBBYHM010349869.1:11137-21168 GCA_038381775.1 Adansonia rubrostipa
TGCATTCGTGTAAGGATCGGCACACTTAGAGTTATGAATCTCTAAGTAGTATGATTTCTATCATATCTATTTTAAAATTGCTATCTAAGATGTGTATATCTCTTCCTAAGATTTTAATGAAATCTAGGTGTTTCTTTATTTAATTTCGTTAAGTTTAATTCTGATTAAATTTTTATGCTTATATTAATATGCATGAACCCATACTGTCCCTTTTTAATGGTATTAGAGCCTATGGTTTGTAGATTATGTGTGGTCTAGCATGCTGATTTTTTGTGATAATCAATCTAATTGATTTGTGTAATTGATTTGGTGATTTTTCAGTTTTAACAAAATTCTTTGAACAATTGTTTTTTCTATAATTTTTTAAATCTGGACAGCATATAATTTATTGCTTAAAGTGTTTAAATAATTAATTACAATTGATTTAATCAATTCAGATTAAATTCTTAACATGTTTTTAGCTTTTCGGGTTGTTTTGATATTGTTTTGATTCATTTCTTGAATTAAAATTAAAGAAATTGTTTTTTTTAATTTTTAATTTTTCAGCTTTTCAATCCACGATTATTGTCAATATTAATTAGTTTAAAATATATTTTTTAATTGAATGATATTGGAGTCCTCCATCAATGTTTTGGTGTTGACTATTGCTAGGATGGCTCAATTCTGATGTTTTGATGGTGCTAAAATTTTCAACAGCTATTATTGCGACTTTTCCTTATTTTTCCAACTTGAAAGTGTCATGAAAAGTTCATAATACTTGTTGAAAGAGTAAGGTTAAAATAGGGGTTGAAAGCGTCTTAATTTTAGGCCATTTCATGTGCACTATGTCTAGGTGATGAATGTGGCATGTTGTCTTTCTTTGTGTGACCTTGGTGCTGCATTAATGGCGGTAAATAGTTGCCGCAAATTTGTTGTATTTTAGAGGTTAAGTGGAAGGAAGATAATAGTGTTTGAGTTGGATTACGATAGCTAAGATAGCCATGGATTGAGCAGAATCCAAGTTGGACTAGGACTCCCGTAAAGGTTATGTTCGATTAAAACTCTTACTTATTATCAAACATCTAATTATTCAATTGCATTAATTTTCTTAAAGTTTTTAAGATATGAACTGGATAATAAAATAAGTATGGAATTAAAATTTAATTAAGTTGATTAATTGAAAAATATATTTAATTTAAATGAGTAACACTAGTTGGAGTAGAATTTGTTCTAATATGATTAGAAAAATAAAAATGTTAATCATATAAGGAAATTATTTTTTTAATTAAATTAAATATGGATCAATTACTAAGATTTTTAAAAAAATTGAAAACTACTTTCCTAAATGGTTTAGGAAATATTATATGTTAAATGGTTTGCCTAAATTATGACAAAATTATTTAAAAGTTAGATAATGTCCAATTTACTGTCTTAAAATGTTATTTTTGGAAAACAAATTTCCTAAATATGGTTTGTATAAATTAAGACAATGTTATCTAAAAGTTAGATAACGTCCTTATTAAGACGAATAACCTACAAGTAAGGTAATAAACAATTTAAGGCAAGTTTTCGAAAAATTAGGAATTTAATTAAAAATATTTTAATTTAAGAACCAAAATACTAAATAATTTGATAAACCCTCTCAAATTATTTGATAAGTTTTATACAAATAACATACAAGATCACCAAGTAGTATTGGTTATGCTTCTATTTAATTTCATGCTTATAATATGATTATATTAATATGAGCATGATTATGGACTAGACCTTAGTATGACTAGGTTGTCGATGGTTGAATTTTTCTTTTGTAATTTTGTAAATAGGGTCTACGAACCCTGCCTTCTCGTTTAATTTTGGGTTATAAATTCTATTCTCAACTAACTTCCCTCGACTGCAACTCAAGGCTTATTACAAAGATATATAACCATAACATAGGACTTGTAGATTTAGATTTAGGTTATCATTAGAATTTATGTAAATCCAAGATATAAAGAAAATGGCACCAAGAAAAAAGGACCAAAGAGATCATCATCAAAACTTACGAAGACCTTATATGATATCCTAGGAATTTGACCAACTAGTTTTCTAATTGCTCAAAGAAACTACATAGATTAAGTTCATAATCATCGTAATAGAATGCATGTATTAGATTTATTTTTGAATTTATATATATGTGATACAAACTGAACAAATGCTAAGCATGCTAATTAAACAAAGTAATGAGACCTAGGATGAATGATTAAAAATCTCTTGTAAAATATTATGTCCATCCCTAAGCATGATACAACACCTTCCATTATATTATAACAAGATACCTGAGTTTCAACTACCTGAATTTGTTAGGCAAACCCAAGGTGCCTTTCGCCCGAGCTATTTAAGTTAATAATTAATGGGTTTTATTTAACTAATATCGTGCTGCATGGATGCGCACAAATTTGATCACACAGCATTAGAGGTGATGGTTAGGTGAAATACATATAATGTATTTAGGTAAAAAAGTTACCACCTAACTGATCTAGGAATTGCATAGAGATGCAATTGATAAGTTATGTTATCTACCTAATTGGTTCTTTTATGATTTGTTAGGCAAAACCTAAGGTTATAAAAGGATGAAAGAGGTGTCTAGCTCATTAAAAAGATTTAAATGTTGAACTTCTCGTATTATAGTTTAGGGCTATAGTCTCTATAAAATAATAAAGACAATCATTAAAGTTGTAAAACCTTATGTAATGATTGAAATTGCAAATTATTAACAATAGAAATATTTTGGTTCATAATAGATATAAAATACAACATAACTATTGGAATAATCGCTAAGTTGCATACATGATGCAATTAAGTTTAATGGGCCAAACTCCATTGACTAGGCCCACAATGAATGGCATATCTAAGAATAGCTCACTAGTTTAGGGATAGTCTATCAAGTTCATATGGATGACCTTGATCAAGCCAAATTGTAATGATAGCTAGCATGACGCTTGAACTCCAAAAGGAGTAAGTGACTATTTAAGCTCATGAAATCATATGAAACCTTAAAAAATTGTTCTATAAGGATAATCCTAATAAGAGTTTTAACATTCCTAAGGAATTGTTCCTAAGCATAGATGTCAAAAAGTGGCCTAGTCAGGCCTCATATGATAGGATGTATTTCAAAACTTGAGCACTATAGATGGATAATGATCCATGCTTTGTCCATATACTTTCTTTTGAAGAAAGACAATGGAAATGATAAAGGAATATGCTAACATTGTGGTAAGCTAGATTAATAGAATAAAGATTGTAAGGAGTATTTTGATATGATCAAAATTAGGAAATTTACAGAAGTTTCAATATTAGATATACACTGAGATTAATTCACTTCTCTTAGTATATGATACCTAAAAGTTGGTGCTTAAATATGTATGCTATACTGTAAGGCCCAACTGAAAAGAATAGTAAAGATAGACTATAGGTAAAGGCAAGCTCGTTGATACTGATCAAAACTTGCCTTCTTGATTAATGTTTGTGAAACATAATCTTGATTTATTCTTAAACATTAGAGTTTATACATGCCAATTATAGATGATTGGGGGCATCCAATCATGAGCTTAGACTATATCCTCTTGAATAAATCATTAATCATAAAATTTGTTCTATGTTATAGTCACATTATTGTCAAACATACACTTGCAATAATATTGAGAATACTAAATAGCCTATATTTTATAGGATTCAAAAATAGCTTTCGAATCTAATTCCCTTTAAATCTACACATGTTAGATTTAATACGAGGCATTTATGATTCTTAAAAAGTTAAAGATCATAATTTGACTTAGTGATAAATAGCCATGACATTGAAAATGCAATTATTTGAAAGTGTTCTAAACTAGAGAGGATTGCACGTTTATACACTATAGGTCACAAAGAAACTTTTGTCTCCATGCTCACAAAAGGAGTTACGTTCAAATCATTAGCTTACAAGCTAATAAAAGATTCCTAATAGTTGTTTAAGTAACCATTAAGCCATATGATTGGAATCTTGGTCTTATTGTGATCCAAATAGTTAATGATAGATAATAAAATTATTATGAATGTAATTAAACATATTCTCATAATAATACTAAAGCTTTGTCCAAGTTTAGACACATTTGCTAATCGAAAGAGTTCAGCGTTGGATGTGTTAGTGATTGACTTAGTGCAAGTGGGAGATGGTGGTATATACCTTAGAGCCAATTGAATTGGATAAGGCATATAATAGTTAATAATGGAAGCCAAATCATTTATGTTAGCAATTTAAGGTTTTCCTTCATGTTAGTAGCGTGCTTAACCATAATGCAAACACTAATTGGATGAAACTTATGACATTGCAAAGTTAGTAATGAGTTACAATGATGAGATAACTATACATCAAAGCCATATTTCTAAAAATATTCTTAAGCATCATATTATCAAGATAGGGCATTGACAATGTAAAAAAACTAGCATATGCTAAGCCTCCATAGTTTGATGCATGTAACTTTTTGATCTTATAGAAGTTGAAGTATAAAGATTCTTAGAGATAGCATAATGGTGCTTGTTTTATGGAAACAAGTTTACTAAACATGGGCTGTATTAGAACTCCATTTGGTATAAGTCTCTCAAGCTCTATGGAATATATTCTCATGTGCCAATCATGTGTATTAGTCCTCAGACTTGTAATATCAATCATCTTGTATGAGGACTGTCATGCTTTGATTTCATCGCAAGCGGTTCACAATAGATGATGCTTATGGTGGGGTGATTTTGCGTATGGCATGAACCATGCAAAAGTGGATGAGTGATCCAAAAAAGATTCACCACTCCAAGTGACATTGGAGACATATCTCATATGTTCTTGGCTTTGATTAACTTGATAAAGTTATTGGCTAATGTATGATGAATTTAGGAGAAAATTTTTCTCTAAATTCATAAGGTCAACTGAAAGCTATACAAACTAATATGGATTGTTACATGAGTAGACATTGCATAATGCTCATATTCTTTCTAGGATATCTGGTGAAATGACTGAAGTACACTGAAGGGCTGGTTAGTGAAAGGTTTCTTGAAAGGGTCATATTGACTCTTCTTGCATATTGGGTGGCCATGATGTAATGCTAGAGGCAAATTTTGGTCAATAAATATAAGTATACTTAATTGGGAATTTATATGTATTGCCATTATGATGGAAGCATAATGGGTTTCACATAATAAGATGATCTATTGGATTAAAATTAAGATTAAATTAAGTATGAGTTAATTAAATAAAAATTATAACAAGGAGGACTTAATTGAATTAGTTCAATTAAAAATAATTTAAAACATAAATTAGATTTATGAAATCTACTTGGAGATGTCTTAATATGGTATTAAAGATAAAAATGTCTTATTAAGATAATGTCTATTATAAATATAGTTTAAGGATTTTATTAAATAAAACCAAATAATTTTTATTGATAAATTAAATAATTTATTTGATAATTATTTCATTAATTATTTATTATTACTTACATGAAGTAAAATTATTTTATTTGGGTTAGAAAAATTAATTATGAATTAAATTAACATATAAATTAAGCGGTTAGGCTAAAAACCCTAATTATCAAGTTAATGGAGTTTAGTTGTGAACTATTCCAAGTTGGGCTTGATAAGGGGCCTAATGCATGGAATAGCCATCCTTGGTGTGCTATTGAGCTAAAATATTAACAAGTTACTATTTGGGCCCAAGCTAATTAAAATATTTTTAGTTAGGTTCTAAGAAACACTCCAAGGTAGGTCCACCTTTTAGGTAATTAGTATTGGGCTAAGTTAACCCAATAATCAAGTCTAACGTAGCCCAGGGTGCATTTATATACATTATTAGAGCTTTTTTACCTGACAAGAAGCATTAGGAATTTATGAAGTCTCAGGCTACAACATAATAATAAAGATAACCGAGACTCCCTAAATAGGATCATTTTACAAGATCTTGAGTAATCTTCAAGATCAAGAAACCTAAATATCTATTCAAGATTCAAACATACCTCAATCTTACAAAGTCTTTTAGCAATTTCGTAACCTAATTATCAAATTCACTGAGCCCCCTTATCATAAACCAAAGTTGTCCAAGTATACAGCTTATAACGGTTATCTACACAGATGACCTAAAAAACCTTCAACAAGGAAAAGATTTTGTTGTCAGGAGCTGTGCTAGCAGTTTAGGTTTTAATAAACCTTCCTCTGTATTTAGAAGTCCTTGATTCAATAATCAAATATGAGAAGTCTTCAGAACTTTCAATTTTTCATAATCCCTACTTAGGGAAGTTGTGAAAAACACAAAATATGTTCCTGAAGGTCTTTTGGCTAAATTCTTTCTTTCTTAGACTATACAAGATAACTAACTTAGGTTAAATACATCTAAGGTTAAAATTTTAAATTTTGAGGAATTATAATTTTACCCTTGGCTCATATGAACTCATTCAAATTGGGCTTAAGTAACCATTATTTATATTAAACATATTAGCCCATTCTCAATTTAATTTCTATTAATCACTTTTATGTGTGTGACCCATTAGGCCTCCATCATAATAGTAATAACTATAAAATAGCTGAATCAAGAATATTTTATATTTATAAACCAAGATTGGCATCTAACAATGCATCATGGCTCTCTAACATGTAGGGAGTGTCAATATGGTTTTGACAAGCCCTTCACTGTCCAGTATCTCAATGTAGTAAATATTCTTTTATTATGTATCTTGGAATAAGCAAGAGCATGGTTTAGTGTCTACTCTTAGCTCATTCCATATTAATATGCAACTTTTATGTCTTGACTCCATAATCAATATTGCCTTGGCCAAGGACTTTGAATTAACATCAGACAGGTACATATGAGATATGTCCCCTCATATCACTTGGGGTAATAAATCCTCTCTAGATCATTCATTCAGCTACCATATGATTTATGCCATACCCAAAACTACCCTACCATAAGCATCCATCTATTGTGGACTAGTTCGTTATGGAATTAAAGCATGACATTCTTTATATGAGATGATCTAGTGTCACAAGTCTAAAGATCACTTACACTACTAACACATGAGAGTATTTCCATAGATACTTGAGTGAAATACCAAATGGAACTCTCATAATGGGTCATGTTCAATGAACTTGTTATCATAGCAAGCACACATATGATGTCCCCAGGTATCTTTTTACTTCAACTTAAGAGATCTTTTGCACGCATACTATGCATGGACTCTTACATATGCATGCATCGTTAATGCTCTATCTTGATAATACGATGACTAGGAACATTTTTAGAAACTTGGCTTTATGCATAGGGATCTCATAATTGTAACTCTTTACAATTCCCTCACAAGCTCAATGTGTTTCATGGGCTTAATCTACGTAAGATATTTATAACAATTATATAATTAATCATATGGATAAGGAAATACCTTTATAACATTAAATAAATACAATATTTGATTACATAAAATCACTAAATGATAATGCTTTACAAGCTACAACAATTGGCTTATAAGGCTTACACTAAGAAGGAAAACCCTAGGCGCCAACCCTAAACTTTTCTAAGAGGTTTGATGCAATACTTGTGCTTTCCTAAGCTCTCCTTACTTTTTCATGGCTTTTTCTGAGTGTTCTTGAATTTTTCTCTACACTAGGAAAATAGAAAAATAGTTTTCTAGTGAATTTTTTTTGACACAAAGAAAATAGAAAAATAGTTTTCTAGCACTAAGAGATTAGTTTTTCATAAAAGTTATGGAATTGGCCAAATCCTGAAATCCTTACTTCTCTGAGCCTGATTGTGCAAATTTGGATCTTAGGTAAGAAAAAGGTGTTTTTGATCACAATGAAAGATTGAAAATCAATTTTCTATCCTAAAGGTATCAATAGGAATAAAAAATTTAGGATTTTTGGATTCGTTTGCCTGCATTTGTGAAAAATAGCTACTTCCCCGTGAAGCTATTTTTTTGTCCTCTTCAGTGCAACAGGCATGGGGATTATTCATGAATCACTTCAGATCTGAACCTGTTGGCTATATATCATTTGGTTAAGGCTTGAAAAGCCTTGTCTAGCATTGGAGAACCATCAGGCCTTATGAAGGCTCTAATAGGCATCTAGATCACCATTAAAGATAGGATATTTTTACTGCTTGGGGGCTCAAGAAGAGATCATATTAATAACCAATGGTGCATTCGTGTAAGGATCTGTATGTTTAGAGTTATGAATCTCTAAGTAGGATGATTTCTATTAGATCTGTGTTGTAAAGTTGCTATCCAATCATATGTACATCTCTTCCTGAGATCCTGAGAAAATACGGGTGTTTCTTTATTTAATTTCACTTTAATTCTGATTAAATCTATATGCTTTTATCTGAGGAACCCTGGATATTCCCTTTTAAGGTAGACAAGCTTTATGAAAAATTATCAATAAATATCTTTGGACTAATCAGACTTATTTTTTATTTGATTCAGTTGAAGATGATCCATATAACTTCTACCAAAGAGAGTTTTTGAATTTTCTTTCACGAAATGGGTCACCATCATAAGTATTGACTACGAGAAAAAGTGCTCTAACATGCTTTTGAGGAATATAAACCAAGCGTGAGGTCATGTAATGGAACAAAGTTAATTTGTTATGTTTTTTTAGACAATGTGATAGATGCTCAAGTCATGATTGGAAAATTTGTAGGAACATGAGTTATTTTACATCACATCTTTTTTATGCCAATTGTAAATCTGAAAATTCCATTTTAAATGACTAAAAGGCAATTCTCATACGATTGACTTTCACTCTCACAAAAAATAAATCTCAAGGACAAACAGTTCCAAATGTTGGAATTTTCTTTCCAAATCATGTTTTTAATCATGGACAACTATATGTAGCACTCTCAAAAGGGATCTTAGAGTTAACAACTAAAATTTTTCTGAAATAAAGAACACAAAATGAGGAAAATGCTGTTCATGCAAAAATTGTTATTTAGAGAAGTATTTTTAGAAATGCAAATTATGTATATCTACACACCTACATTTTTATTTACTATATCAATTATATAATTATTTTGTATTATTATGTAAATTAGTTTACAATATAATGTATTGACTTTGTAGAGTTGAAAATCCCATCAAAGTATGATGAGTTGCTATAAATGATCCATGAAATAAAGCACTCAATATTGAAGCTATCAAAGAATAAAAGATGCGTAGATGAGTTGACAAAACTTTCCACTGAATATATATATTGAATTTTAATTTAGTATTGATAAAATTACAGTATTAATATTTTGTTACCATATAGGTTTTACTTCAAAGTCAACAGTAAATGGATTTGAGGAAAGATGAAAATTTATTAACCCAAACAATTGAAGAAATAGATCACTCGATATTAATAAAACAATAATTTCAACAATACAATTTATTTTTAAATTTAATAAATTTGCATTCTTGAATGAATCTAAGTTCAACTTTTACTGCGCATGCAAGTGAAGCAATTTAAGATAATGACTTTTGGTTGGAGTAATATTATATAGGCCAATAAAACTCATTTTTGGAATATTGTTAAGAAAGAAATATTGTCTCAAAAGATAAAATGATAAGATTGAAGTAAATATCTATGTGTGTTTTTTCCCCTTTTAAGATAATAATCTAGTTATTAAAACTTTACTATTTCAATAGGAATGACAATGTATCAAAGTATGAGTATGATGTTATAGAGAATGAATAAAAAAGTGAATCGATGATCGAACTAGTTGAACCACTGGTTTCTGGTTCAACTAGTTTAACTGTTGGTTTAGCCACCTCCTAATATTAAATAATTCAAAAAACTGAAAAAATTTAAAAACTCAAAAAAATTTTAAAAATAAAAAAAAATAAATTAAATGAAAATATAAATAAAGAAATTTTAAAAATTCCAAAAAAATAAAAAAATTCTAAAAATAAAAAAAATGATCTTGTTAGTTTTTTAATCCTTTTTTTTTTAAATTTTTGGTTCCCTTTTTTAGCGATTCTAGAGGGTTCAATAAAAATCCAATTTTTAATATACTATTAAACAATTGG
>JBBYHM010349880.1:2045-21090 GCA_038381775.1 Adansonia rubrostipa
TACTTCTCAAATTTACACCTTGTTTAGTTGTTTTTACTAAGCTGCTGAGCAGTTGCCATTGCTTTTAAGAGTGTAATAAAGTTACCAAAGACTTTCTAGCTACCTGATAAAATTATTGAAACAAACTTTTCGCTTTCTTTATTAATACTATTATTCTTTTATTACTCCTCTAACTTGTTGCCTAGAATATTGCTTGTATTGGATAATACCTTTGCCTAACCCTATATGTTCTCCTTTTTTCAGGACAAAGCGTTTGGTTTGATCCAGCGCTTTTAGCTGTAATCTTAAAGGCAAAGAAACACTATGGTATAGATTGATTTATGTAGTGGATCTTAAAAAATGATATTTAATTATTTTATGATTAAAATTTCAATATTTACAATATTTTTTTTGTCAACTAGGTACAACCTTATAAACACACACATATATATGTATATAACACTACTATACTAGCAAGTAGTTGTATATCTTTTATAGTAGCTTTTAGCTTTTTTTTTTGTGAAAAATTATCGCATTCATTCTCGATTAAATTTTTAGACTTTGTAAGTAAAATTAACATGATGATACATATCTCTTAAAATATAATAAAAATAAAATTTAATTAAAAAATTAAAACATGTAATAATCTTTTAATTTGTTCGTAAAGATAAAAAAAATCTGCCATCAATATATCAGAAACATAATTTTTTTATTTTATTTTATCAAAATCACAAGGCTGAGTGAAGGATATTAAATACATGCTATATTCACATTTAAAAAAAAACTACATTATTACTACTTATAATTCTTATTTATTAAAGTTCTAATCACAAATTTCTTTTTCTTTCTTTTTTTTTTGATAATGTAATAATCACAAATTTCATGTAAAAAGAATTCACTGTTTAAGCATTGTATTTGATGAATGAATTCCGAACGGATCCTGACTTATTATGAGTCGCATTTACGGGTGATTACATAATAAGACCATAATCAAGATTATTGAATTATTGAAGTTTGGCAGAAAGATTATATCATTAAATAGACCAACAACCATAATTAAACCCCACTTTCTCGATAGTATCTTAATTTTGGCGATGGCAGCTGCTGCCCTGTTTTAGACGTCGTTGCTCCCAATTATAAACAACTGAGGGGGAAAAAAGAAGTGTGCTTTTAATAATTAAATCTCTTATTTATTTGAGGAGCAAACCTTTTTTTTAGTTAAGCTGATAATAATGATAAAAGCCGTAGTGTCAAAACCCTCTTCCTTTTAGCTACCCTGCACCGTTCGATTAGTTACCGCACGCATATGTGAAGTCATGGACGGTAAACCCCCCGTATTCGTCCTTAGGCCGGATGGATTTTATAATCAGATTAATTTGGTTCAAATTTTTATTCATTATTTATTTAATAAAATTTTTTTATCAAAATATAATAACAAAATATTAATATTAATATTAATTTTTTAATATTTTTGGATAAAATGAAATTCAACTCAACCTTTTGTTCGTGGATACCTCTATAGACTATACCTCTTCTTCATTATTATTATTATTATTATTATAAATCCTTTTGAAGTTGTGTATGCCAAAAAATAGACCACAACGACTTAATACAAGTACTGGTCCTAGATAAAAGTTTTAATCAATATATCTATCTCTATTCGCTGCCTATCTTAGCGGTCCTTCACTAAGTCACATTCCATGCGTCAAACATATGGGATGGCGCCCGACTCGCTCTGTTCCAACCTAAGTGACGCCCAACCAACACTTTCGCCCCCCATACGGCTATCGGGCCCAGCCCTCTCTCCTTTCGTTCAAAGTCCTTAAAAGTAAGATACTTTAATCGTTTTTATTCTCCTTTGGAGACTGCCAGACTGGTAAAGGATATTTCCTTCCATCTTGTGGAGTAGTTTGTTGGATAGTATTGAGATTGTTCGACTGGGTTCGAGATTGAGAGTTTGGGTTGGAAAGAGGATTGATATTTGGCAAGCTAAAATCCCGACTATAAAATTTCTTTACCGGAAGACCAACGACCGAGACGCCCGGCTGTGGTTGTATGACTTGTTGAGAACATGCGAGGATTGGAACAATGAAATGATTAATGAATTGTTTACTCCAGATGATATACTGCAATTGTATAGCGTCTTTCTAAATGCATGATATAGCTACAACAGAAGAAACCCTCCATAGGAGAGGCATTCCCTCTGAAAACGTTTGCAGTATGTGTGGTCATCAAGGGTGAGTATTAGGAGCATGTATTTTGTTCCATGTCAAATTAGCAGAAATGTCTGGAAGAGGACCATTGGTTACTATGCTTTGTGGGGTCCAGGGTTGCTAATTCGGATTTTTGGGAGCAATTAAGCAAACTAGCTTACCGTCGGAAATCGTGGGAAATGCTTCGTAATATTTGGTCGCTGATTTGATGCAACCGAAACTATTGTAACATGACAACAGGTGTCAGGTTCCAGCTGCCGTTGTTGTTGATGCGGTACATGATGATGACCCCTGATTTTAGAGAGTTGCTTGAGTCAAATGGCGGATAGAAGAAGAACTAATAATGAACCTTTCTTGGCAGCCACCACCTGCGAGATTAATCAAAACTATATATATATATATATGCTCCTTACAATTTGGGAGTGAACTCTGAAAAATTAAGAGCGGTAGCTAGAGATGCAGAGGCTGTTGTTTGTTTTGGGGGGGCAACTGAAAGTTGACAAAATGAATAGTGGATTGGTCGATGCATTTAAGGCTACTTTTTGGTTTGGATTTAGCAAAAGAACTTGGGTTTGGATCTGCCATTATAGAGAGTGATTCTATGGATTGTGATTTGGGATACGCCAAGGTTTTGGTGGCGATCTCCTCGCCGCCTCCTTAGTACTTCCTAGTGATTAATTTCCCACAGATTTTCAGTACTTCACGTTCTTACATCTTGAATGAAATATTCATCTGTATTTCCAAATTCATAATCAGTTATAGAGAAAACTCAAATTATAAATTATAAATTAACTTCACCCAAAATTAGGAAAAAAAATTGCATCACGAATTCAAGTTTTGGACAAAAATTATTAAATCAAATCCGAGTTTATTTTTTAATTGAACAATAAAATGTTAATTAT
Source organism: Adansonia rubrostipa (assembly GCA_038381775.1). Classification (NCBI taxonomy): domain Eukaryota; kingdom Viridiplantae; phylum Streptophyta; class Magnoliopsida; order Malvales; family Malvaceae; genus Adansonia; species Adansonia rubrostipa. The sequence goes on from JBBYHM010349880.1 coordinate 5,140, forward strand.
ATAATTATTATTTAAAATATTAATATTAAAATTTTGATTTATAATATTAAAAAATTAGTAAAAAAAGTATTCCAATGATTAGAACATGGTTCTTGTTGGCCTTTTTAGGTTATTCTTTGATTTTTATGCTTCGGTTAACGAAGCTAAGTAGGCAACAAAAGACAAGAATATCCACCGAGATCCTTAACCAATGCCCTTTTTATTGCTTAAATCCGTACAAATACAGACTTTTGAGTTCCAAGGTCAAAGCAATTTAAGCCATACATAGGCCAGATTCAGAAACATCTTGACTCAGAACTTGCTTCTGCCAAAGAAGAGACATTTTACTTCTTTTTTTTTTTTTTTTTTTTTTCCGTTTTTCTTCTTTTCATTATTGCCAATGCTAAAGCAGAAGACACTGTAATTGAAAGAAAAGAACAGAAGATTAGCTAGTCGTCCAGGGATTACATTACATGTTATAAAACTAGCAAATATGATTATCCTATCCAATACTATAAAAAAAAAAAGCCTCTAGCTTGTAATATGATGATTTTAATTTTGACAGAAAAAGCCCTAAACTCAGCATCCAGTAGGGTCAACAAAACCCACAACTTGGCTTGTTTATTTTCACCTCATGCTGAGGGTTTTTAATTTGCATTGTGATTGGTTCAAGAATTTTGAACCCTAGCTGCTAAGGCGCTAATGATATCTGGGTACTGAAAGATATCATCCGACATGCTGTCTTGAACCAGCTGTAGACGGTTCAATGTTATCTCATCACCGTAAGGCACCGGCTGAGAACCCGCAATTCCATTGAAGCTCTCGAACTGCTGAGGAACTCCCTGATGGTAATCAACATAAAAACCTAAATGCTCGTTCTTAATCTCCTTCTTCAACCCACTCAGGGACTGACTGAATGACATTTCAGTCGCCGGTGAAACAATGGAATCTTGAGTGCAGTCTGAGATTCTAGAACAAACAATATCTGATTTCTTTGAGGTGGGTTTTGGTAAGAACCCTTGAATTATCTCCTGTAACAAGCCAGAATCAGAAGGCCCTTTTGGGAAGAACCCCATATCATCAGCTTGACAATTTGACATGCCCGACACAACAGTGGTACGACTTGAATTCTTATCCTTGAGAGGAAGAGTCATAGTAGAGCCAGTAAGAGAACCAGTGATGTCGTCAATTCCCTGTAGAGAAGAGTTGGCTGAGGAATTCAACAAAGTACTGGCATGCAAAACGTTTGGAGTCGAGAAAGTAGAAGATAATAAAGAAGAAGATGTTCCATTGATAAACTGGTCAACCAGAGACTGAGGAGGTACATGGAGAGATGAATTTGAAGGCGAATTCAAGAGGTCACGTAACAAAAGCATGTTGAGAGAAGCATTTCTATGAGGCGCACAGCCACGAGAGAAGTCTCCCACATTTGGTTTAGCAAACGATGGCCAACTTGAACTTGAAGAGTGCCCAAACTGATGACGAGTGCTGTTAAGATCCCTGATGCATGGTTGTGAATGCTTAGAGAACTTGAACGGAGGTAGAAAATGGTCGTCGGCGGCGGAGTGAGGCTCAGTCGCAGGGTAAACAAAATTGGTTCGAGCCTTGATTCCACGCATAGCTCGAGCAGCACAGTCATAGGCACAAGCAGCCTCCTCGGCCGTGTCGAAGGTCCCGAGCCACCTCCTCTCCTTTGACTGTGGGTCTCGTATCTCAGCAGCGTAACGGCCCCATGGCCTTCGGCGTACCCCACGGTACCTTATGGTCCCACCAGTGCAGCTACCATTTTCTTTGAGAGACCTCTTGTTTGACGTTGTCGTTCTGGTCGTGCTGGAGTTGGGTATCCTGGCGGTAACGGCAGTGGTGGTGGAGGCGTCGCACTTCTTTGGATTGTCGGTGATTGAGTCTGGCGGCTGAGCGTTAGGCACATGAGTGATGCCATTTAGTCTTCTAAATGCTTCTTCCATTGGGTAAATCTTGAGATTCTTCAGCAGAGAAAGTAGCCAAGGAATCAAACTCAAAAAATAACAAAAGAAAGGTTTCCTTTAATCTCTGGGGTCCGGACTCTGGGGCTTGGAGCCTGGAATCTGGAACGTGGATTGTGGTGGAGCATGCTATGAAATACACGCTTGTATTTATAGTAAATACTGTGAGGGGAAGCTGCAGGAAGATACAAAGTAGACCTCGTAATGTTATTACACACCATTTTTTAAAAAAAGATTAATTAAAATACGATGCAGAATTTAATAAAATGTAAAAATATATAAATATTTTAAATATATCAAAATTTTCAAAATATACAACAATTATAATAAAATAAAGTATATGAACATACAACTTGTTAGGGCTAATAGAAAGTGATGATTTTTTTTTTTGTATTGTACTAACGCAAATTTCTAAAATATTTATGGAATACATTTGCTCTTTGCTTCAGCACAAAATTAAAATTTTTTTTTTGTTTAATGAAAAAATATTTATTAAATATGATTATTTAAGCAGTAATACCTTGTGTCACTCAAATTTAAAAATATTATATATGAGTATATATTTTTTAATATAATAATATTTTTTATTAAAATATTTTATATATTTAAAAAATTATCTCTTTATATTTGTATAAAATACAAGCCTGGAATGTAGATTTTTTTAAAAAAATTAAATAATAAATATAGTACTACAGCATTTTATTTGTTGAGGTATCTTTGCTTCGTAGATTTCACTGTTTTGTTGTCCTTCAAAAATTCCTCTGTGCCGCTACTGCTCTCTCGAGGTAGCTTTTGGAAATATATATATATATATATATATATATGTATATATATTTTTTTTTCGACAAATGTTAACTAGCGTCTTGTAATTATTATAATTTTTCTTTTTGAATCTTATAAAAGTTATTGGTTAAATATAAATAATTTATTAATAAAAAAAGTGAAAAATCTATAACCAGTGCCTGTAACCGTTATTAAAGCAGTCATTAAAGCTGTTTAGTACGCCCCCCTACATTCGTACCAGTCACGGACCACCCTCTTGCGACCAACTTTTCTTTTCAACACGCATGTTATTATCTGTCTCAATTCTCTTTTAAACTCCATTTTCATCAACACCAAAATCATTTTAAAAAAAATAGTCCATATTAGAATACTATACTACTTATATATTTCCCTTTTTTTCATTTTTAAAGAGAATATTTAACTCAAGAATAATCTCTAACGAATTATTTGAAAGTGTTATTAATAATCCCATGCTTATGTTCCAAATTAAATTTTTAATTTTTTTGAACAAAATATGATTCATGATCGAACAACATATTCCATTAAAAATGCGTTGTCAATTGAAATAGTTGTAATACAGCATGACAGGCAAATAAATATTTTTTTAAAGCATATTTTATTAACCTTTTAATCTAGCAATATGGAGTTATGAGAGTAGAAAAATCAGTGGCATCAATGCATTGAATCAGGTCAAGTTATGAGAAGAATATTGAGCAAATATTGAAGAAGCAGATGAACAATCTTCTTTTAATTGCATTTTTTTTCAACTAAATGTCTTAATTTTTTACCTTATTTTCATTTTCAAAAATCAGAATATTTGTTATAGGCTGATCATATTACGTCCCCCCACCCAAAAAAAAAAAGAAAAAGATAAATCTTAAAGTGTCAAATTCTGAAAAATTAAAACTTTGATCTAAAACCAATATTAGATTGATCCTAAAAGGCCAAACATTGACTGGAATTAAGCATGTAATCAACATTATTTCGTATAAAATAAGCCAATTAGTCATATCAGTTTAAGGGTCAACGTCCACACGTTTCCGTCTAACATGTAATAAAGAATCCAGAGTTTTGGGCAAGAAAGAACATAGAGATTGCTTAGTTCTTTAATTTTCTTTCGTAAGTAATTACAAAAACTTTTGGGAGAGACTTTATATATGGGTCCGTTTAACCACTACCATTAAATACCAATTAATATTTCTCTTTATGTATCTTTGGTTCATGTGATTATATCATTCTGAATGCGTACACTGGCGGCCCTCAGAAGTTGTTTCCCCCGCCTTCGTCCGACCCCCCCCCACAACAGCTTCTTTTTAGATGGTTTTTCCGTTGACATATCCTTGCAAATAAAAATTGGTATTTACAATGAATTGGGGGCATCGCATGCTTTTGTTTTGGGTTTGATGTTGCTAAGTTATTAGGTTTACGGTTTGCAAACCAAAGAGGATAAATTTATGGTCACATGGACTTGTCTCATGTAGGGGTTTAGTACGTGGGGTCATTGAGGGATGGGCTTTTTTTTTTTTTTTTTTAGGTTCTGTTGGTTAGATACAGACTAAAGTTGTTGTATTTTTATACAAACCTTGAGTCAGAAAAATGGAAGGAAGCTATCCATTGCCACCCTTATCTCTATCCCTCCTTGCCCTAACCTCATATTTAGTACACCATAAACATTGACTACGGTTAGGATATTGCGAATTCTAATAATACGAGAATTGAGATTTTAGATTTATTATCTACGATGAATTCGTATGATAAGCTTTTGGATATCAGTTATTCGAATTAGATATAATTTTGATTCGATTAATTTTAAATATTTAATTTCGTTATCCAAATCCATATTATTTATGTAGATAATGGATTGGAATATCCAATTTTCATTTACATATTTAATTTTTATTTAATTTTAATTTATTTTTAAAAAAATTGATTTAATTAATTTAGATATTTAGTATAGTCAAATATCTGAAGGATATTTTCTTTAAATCATATGCTGATTCAAATAATAATATTTAAATAGCAAGCGGATAAAAAATTGATTTAGATTTCCAATAAATTAAGCAGATTTGGATTTAAATATTTAAAAAATAAGACATATCCTATTGCCATCATCATATGAAGAAAATAATTAAGATATAACATTAAACACAATCGACCACAAGATAAATACATAAATATGCCAAAATTTATATAACATAAATTATCAATTTATCAAAATTTTTAATTTTTTCTAAACATATAATATATTAAACATGACTGTAACACGAAAAAAATAATACAAATATAATAAAAATATAAAAATTTTTGGGTCTAGTATTTGGATTTCAGCTAACTACTCCTTTATTTCTTTTGGTTTTTTTCATGAACCACTTTGTTTGATACTAGGAAAAATGCCATTTCAATATTGTAGTATTTGTCAACCAATTAAGTTTCCTTTACAATTGAACCATAAAGTGTCACAAAGTCCATCTTTGGTGCAATATATATAAAGGGCTAAAAGAAAATAATGTTGGAACCAGCTTTTTCGTATAACTTAATTAAAATATCCTTAGAATTCTTTCAAGTAAAGTGATCTTTGTAGTGAAATTGTGCTTGATTTGTTGGGTGGGCTTATATTTAATGTGATGGTGTATAAATTTATATATTGTTAATGAATCAGATTATTTTTTTTAAAAAATAAAGTTATTTATATTTAATTAAAAAAACTTTTAATAAAATAACATTATTTGATTTGCAGATAGTATATAGATTTATGCATTGTTCACTGCATCAAATATAAATACTTATTTGATAATAAAGTAGAAGTCAAAATTTAGAATTTAAAAGTTTTGTTCAAAGAGTGTGCACATTCATGTATCATAATTAATTTATTCAATTCATATCAATAGGTTATATCATTTTGTTTGGATACTAGTAGTATTAATATCGGTACATTTAGACAATATTATTTTAAAATTTTCTAGTAAAATCTATGTTTATGTACATATATAAATATACCTCCGTATTACGTATATCTTTACATTTATATGCTTATATAAATTTTTAAAATTATGACTATTTAATCTTTAAAATTTTTAAATATCAAATAAATTAAAATCTTTTATGAACCGATACAAGATGAAATTAGTCCATAAAAATTTGAATATAAAACAAAACTATCAGTATAACTCAATACAAAAATCAAAATAACGTAATATTGATACTGTATCGATTTTTATTTCACAATTAATATATATCAAATCATACCATCGATGATCGTATAACCTTGATCATAATCAGAAAGAAAAGAAATTGTTTATTTATTTATTTTCAAACGGATCACATCTTGGTATGGACCTGTAGCAAAAGTTTGGACAGATCGGGGTAGTGGGGAGTTTTATGAAGAGTCCAATCTGCAACCATAAATTAAGGCCGACATTGATAACCATCCACCCCCCAATAATGTATTGCCTGATGCTGCCTGGTGATGATGCATCCGTCATGAATCAGCTGTGCTTGTAATTAATTTGGAACGTTAAATTTAAATAAAATTCAATAATAACTACTACCATATATTACATATATATATATATATATGAATAATGCTATTGTCATCGGATATATTAGATGTGTCAGCTTTTTGTGGCACACCTTCATACGTTGTAGGGGACCATTCTAAATCTTAGATTTGTTTGCATGTCTCGTCCAAAACACTCGCCCTTAAACATGCACAAATCTTCTTCGGTTCAACCTTTAAATCCAACTTTTTCTCTTTGTGGAAACTCTTATTCGAGTCCAAAATCTCGCTTTTCACTTCATTATTTCATAATAATTTTATCAAATTATATTCGTTGTAAATTATTATTTATATTAAAAATTTTAAATTATTTTTATAATTTTATTTTTGATAAAAAATAATTCAAAGAATAGGTGATTATTGTTTTACAAAATTACAATCTAATAATCGTATTCCTCCACCGCACCCTAAATTTCAACGTGCGAATTTTACGTACAACCATAAATGATTTTTTTTTGCCGGGGGGGGGGGGGGGTTAATCTGTTGTCTTACGGTTTGCCTCATTTATTGGCCATTAAAACATCGGGATGTCGAGGCTTCAACATCGTGAAGTGAAAGTATCTAAGCATCATGTCAATTTGAGCAATGGCTTCTTTGAAATGATTTGTCATTTCATTCAAGTGGGTTAAACTAGTTGCTGTCACAATAAAGAAAGTTGATGCTAGAAAGAGTAAACGACGATTGAGATCGAGGAAACGCCCACCAGAGAAAATGAGAAATAAGATTTGGGTTTGGTTAACAGATGTCTTATGTTTTTTATAGATTATTTTTAATTATTTTTAAAAAAATTTTACATTAAATTAATTTTTTTAGAAAATTAAAAAATTTATAATAATTATATAAATATTTTTATTTTTAAAAGCTTAACCAATTCTTATAAATAATAATTAAACTGTCATTAAGATTTTTAACTACAAAGAAGAGATTCTGTCAGAAGCCTAGAGGAAATAGAATCAATAGGAGGAACCAGCTTTTTACAGACAGCTGATGAGAAATCCCAGAGACCTTACGCAATCTACATGGAATTTAAAGCAGCTATAATAATAATAATAATAATAAATTTATATTCAATACATTATTAATATCTATATTTAATTTATCAATAAATTAAATAATATTATTTTATTAAATTTTATTAAAAATAAAAATTAATAATTTTATTTTTATTAAAATAATTTTAATTTAATTCATCAATTATATATTAATACATCAAATAGAAATATTTTTAATAATAAATTAATTATTACTATCTTTCACTCCACTATACTTTTTAAGAATCCAATCCATGCTATTTAAGTTACTTTTTAATTTTGTTTACAATTTCGTTGAATTAGATTAAAATATTATTATATATTAACTCTCGATTATTTTTAAGATATTCATTAAAAAAAATTTTCATATAAAAAGTTGGTAGTCTAAAGGTAAAGCATAGTAAATAGTAAAATGCAAACCTTCTATTTATTAATAATTATTTTTTAAAATTAATTGAATTAATGAATTTAATTAAATCTTAATTTATTTACGTTATTATCATATTAAAAAAAAATTATAAGATCATCGATTAAGAATAGCTGTTATAGAAATTCCCATCCCATCCCATCCTATCCTCCACCATCCGTCGTCCATGCATTTTTGCCTTCAATTCCCTAAGTAATAATAATAATAATAACATTTATGACGTCAAATGATATCATGCTCAATAAAAATTATTTTTTAAAAATAAATTTAAAATTTTAATATTATAAAATATTTTTTATAAAAAAATAAAAATATAAGAATGAGCCATGCATTCATCTAAAATAAATAATATTTTATAATAAATATAATTTTAAAAATCACCATGCCAATAAATATATATATATATTTTTTATCAAAAAACGCCAATTTAGAATGGTTTTGTTACGTTGGGACATGTTGCACAAACCTTGACTTAACGCGTTTTCTTGCCAAGCTCACAAAAGCCAAATAATCATTAGGCACTTCATATAATGCGACATCCGGGCTGATCGCCATAATCAATTGCTTTGTTTCGTACAATATTTTGAGCATTTATCCCATCGACTCAATTGTCTTTTCCAGAAAAAAACTATCCACTGTCTTCACCTAACGAAGGGGAGAAAATCACACGTCGGTGGGTCCTCAATGTCATGCCTACGTCTTTTCATCATTACCCACTATTACTTCTGAAGCATGTTTTTTTTAGCAACCGCCATTATTAATTATCAAAGTTATTGTTTAAACAGTTGGTCGGATCCGAAATTCCCTCTTAGCATGCGACAAAATCTAACCTTTATAGCCGATAGCCTCCTTTCCGAACGGTGAAGGGTTGGAATTTGCGATTGAATTTTAATATATTTACTTTTATTTTAAATTATTAAAAGAGTTATATTTTTTTATTTGTGATAATTTATTTAAAGTGTAATTTGATTTATTATATATAAAAAATATTTATTTTTATTAAAAGTATATTAAAATATTAAAAATTATTTTATATTAATATTATATATTTATATAATTAAATTTAAATGAAATTTAAAGTAAATTAGATTTATTGAATTGGATAAATAATTTAACTCTTTTTAAATAAATTTATGAATTTGGGTGAAATTATATATAAAAAAAATTTGTTAATCTTTAAAAGTAATTAAATTATTATTTATAAGAATATTTTATATTAAATATAGTATTTTGTAATAAATTCATTTATTTTCTTTTTCATCACACATCAATAATCATTCTTCTGCTAACCATTGAAAAGGTGTGATTAATTTTTCAAATATATGTAAATGATACCCTATCCTTCCGCAGGAAAAAAAAAAAATATATATATATATATATATATATATAATCCGAATAAATTGAAGCTTTGTCTTAGTATGTCAAACAGGTTTCTATTGCACACATTCAATGGGCTCGTTCAATCCTATTTTGCAGACGCTTAATTGCCAATAACAATATACATATACATATATATATATATATATATATAGAGAGAGAGAGAGAGAGAGTTATCAAAAGATCAGATTATTCATCTTGTTTAAATTAAGTTGAATCTAAAATAAGATATTGTAGATCTAAATTAATTTAGATAAAACTTAAATAAATAAATTATTTGTTTTTCTATCTTAATGTGACCCAACAAATTCAAGAACAAATCTATGTAAAATTGAGAAAACATTGTATTAAACGGATACGTCACATTAGAATAAATCACTTTTATTCAAATTATGTCATATAATCAGATTTTAAAAAAAAAGTCAATCATTTATTATACATTACGTGTAATAATTAAATGATAAATATTTATTTTAGTTATTCATTAATGATTCTTACAATAAATGATTAATTTTTTTTTCACGAATTTGATTACGTAATATGATTTAAATAATGAAAGTTTTATATATTAGTCACGGGATTAGAAGAACACCATAAACTTGACCAATGAATTACTTCATTGTAGCTAAGCTTAGCTACTTCAATTCTTTGTTCCCCTGCTAGCAAATTGCAACGTGCATGCATTAACCCCTAGCTGCAGTTTCTGTCTCTCTGCAAAACTTTTTTTATTTTTTCATGATTAATTACATAAAGGAACAAAAACATGCTAACATCACAAGGGAGATCCACATACTAGGAAGATGAAGACGCAGCAGCCAACGAATTTAACAAGTATTTAATAAAGTGCCCCAACATCCTAACCAAACTGGTCTCCCACTCAGACTCCCAACATGTTTTAAAGTAATAATAATGCCTGGATTCTTTATTTTGGAATCCCAACCCAGGCATTGGCGAACACATTTTGTCAGCCCTTTTTTAATGACCAAATTGATCGAGAAAAACGATCTTCATGTGAGAAGGAATTAATTCAATTGTATTTAGTATAAAATTAATTAGTTTTTTATTATTTTATAACAAATAATATATATAATTAATATTTTAACAAATTAATAATCTAATAACATAATTGTATCGTCATGTATTTAAAACTTTAAATCAATTCAATATTTTTTTCGTATAATTAAGAAAACTAAGAAAACTATCTTTTAATATATACTTTACAATTAGAAATTTCTTATAACAAATAAATAATTAATATTTTTAATTAACTCAAATTTTAACCTTGACTCTTGGCATGAAATCTATAGCTTTATATTAAAAGAATCCCCTGAGGGTTCTTCTTTCGCCAGCTGTCTTTTTTTTTTCTTTTCACTTGATTGATAACAGGGATATAAAGAATTTTTTGTTTGACGAATATAATAATAAATAGTAAAAAATTTGATAGTTAATATTATTTTATTTGTTTTTTATATATTCAAATATTACATATTTAAATATTATATTTACTATTTAGAATAGATTTGAAAGCGGATTAAGATATAAATTTTTAGATATTTTTTAGCTGAATTCATTTTGATTTTAGTTAGGATGGTGTTGGATATTTATATCCATTATATATCCGAATGGGATTTATTTATATAGATAACAGATTTAAATATCCTACAGCATCATATATGCATTTAAATATTTTATTATTGCCAGTTTTATATTTTTATATTTTAAAAATGTTTAATAGATTCAGATATTTAGTGAATTCAAATTTTAACTAATATTATTTTTTAATCAAATATCGATTCGGTTGGTATTGTGAATAAAAACTTTTGGAGAACTACAAAATTAATTAATAAATGAAAAATATTTCTGATTTATTTTCATTATCATTAATAATTATTAATGAAGAAATAAAATGTTATTTTCTTGCAAAATGTGTAACGAGCAGGAAAAATTTCGAAATAAGCATATAATGAGCTAATAAATTAAAAATATTTAATCTACTATTATTGTAATAAATAATTATTAATAAGGAAAAGCAAAAATATATGAAAAAATATTTTGGAACTATTTTTCATTAATTGAGAATAAAAAATACTAGCAAAAGTAATTGGACAATTTAAACTCCTACAATTAAAGAAAGTATGATTAGCAAAAAAAAACTGACTTAAATTTTATTTTTATGAATTTCTCAGTAAACAAAATTATTTTACAATATTTTTTAAAAAATAATTTCATAATAATTTTTTATTTATAATAACGATGTAACATGAAATATTTAATTTTATATTAAAAGTAAAATTATTTTACTACATTAATATATTAAACATTTTCTAAAATATTTAAACTAATAATTATTATTTAATATAATTAAAATTATAGAAAAAAATTCAATTTCCCCCAACAAAGCGGGGGAATCATTCTAGTACAATATAAAAAAATATATATGAAAATTATAAAACTAAACATGAAATAAATGGATACTGACCACATATATTGAAGATATAATGTATATAGGGAGAGGACCACTCTAAACCTTCGTCAAGCACAAGAAATATAATTGGGGTAGTATTTAATTTTACTGTATATGATCATAGGAGAAAAAGAAATGATTTCTATCCATGCTTATGTATGAAAAAAATCAGTTTGATCGATCGAATCAATTCAATATATTTTATCGGTGATCTGTTTTGTTAGATTGATATTAATATATTTTTGACATATTGTTTTATCGTTTTTAATTAATTTATATTTTTTTAAATGTATTTTTTTATTTTTTTATATATTAGAATTTGACATTCATTATGTTTTGAAGTTTTTTTCTTTTGGTTTAAAAAAAATAAAGCATTAAAATTGAATTAGTTTTTTTTAAGTAAAAATGTAGGTACTTTTTTTTATAGTAGATAGTTAATTATTTTTTAAGTGAAAGATACAAAAATATTCAATTTTAGTTTTGTTAAAATAATTTTAATTGATTTTTTGGCCAATTTTTCAACTAAATTGGCGTTACATTACTCATGCATGAATTCAATTAGAGATTTTATAATAGTATACGTATATTATATACATACAAATATATTTTTATTACATAAATTTATAATTTTTATATGCAAATATACATTTTTAAAACTATAAATATTCAATATAAAAATTTTGAATATTAAATAAATTAAAACATATTAAAATTAATATTTATTAAGTTCAATAGCTTAAGTTAATTGAAATTATAAAAAAATAAAGTGATTAATGAGTGAAAAAACTATTAAGAATTGGTCAAAGAATTAAATAAATGAAAATATTTATAAAAAAAAAAAAGGTTTAAAAAACTAATTGAAGTCGTCCTACAGCCCAATGTCGCAGTAGCGACGATAGATGTACAGAGAGGGGAAATATAATCCTTAACGGGCCATGGCCCTGGATGGCTTAGAAGGTCAAGGAAAGAGAAGACTCGGAAGCCCATGCTGAATCAAAGAAAAGGAAAGTCGAGGAAACAAAAGGAAATATGTATAGGATAACTTTTCTACTTCTTAGATTTTTTTTTTTTAATATCGAGGTTTATAAAAATTAAATATTTTTAAAGAAAATACGGGATATTCAATTGTCCTCATTTTTCCTTAAGTAAAAGAGGAAATTTATCTAAACAAGGAAAAAGAATCTTTTGTTTTCTCCTTCTACTTTCCTTTCTCTTTTTTCCCTAATCCAAACGGGTTAATCTCAACTCAAAATTCATGTTTTGTATTAACATATGAATATAAAATATAATCTTTTAAATATATAAAAAATTAAAAAAAATTAAATATACCAATCTTGAAAACCTGACTAACATAAGATAATAACACTAAGGAATGATGAACTTAGGAGTAAAACTGTCAAAGCTCTGCAACGAGAGGATAGCTGAAAGTTAGCTCTCCACACATTCAACGTCTCTTACACGGAATTGAATGGTCCATTAGGTGAAGACCATTTCCAGTTTAGACATCGACCTGTGCCGCCGAATTTCATTGATTGGATCAAAATGTACTTCGAAAGATTTTTTTGATAAATTTTTTGTGTAAAGCCGAATTATCCCTTTTTTTTTTAAAAAAAAACAATTAATTATATTAAGTACTGATCGATCTTACACAGCCTCCTTGCATTAGATCAAATTTAATAATATTTGATATAATTATATGAATATAATAAATATAAATTTAACAAAATGATATTATTATTAGATTTTTAAAATGTATATAATATGAATTATAAATATATTATAATTAATACATATATAAAAAATTTTATATATAATTATAATATAATAAAATATATAAAAATAATATAAATACATAAATTATCAAGTTTGTGGTTAGAAGTACGTTGGTTTGCTTCCTTTTATACCATAAGACAGGCATGGTGACTTTGATTCAACTAAAGGGCTTTTTGGAAAAAAATGTCATATTATTTTATATATATATATATATATATATATATATATATTACAATTTAATTTATAGAGTCAAGCATATGGCCCATGGAGTTGGTCCGAATTTTCTAAAGGTTGGGCCTATTCACTACATTGGTAGCCTGCCCTAACTTTTATTTCTTCAGGTTTGAACTTTAAACATCATGGGTTGTCACGTTTTAAGTTTGTTACATGGTAGCCTGAACAATATAAGGACGTTTCTGTTTGTGTGCGCGTAAATCTCCTTTCCAAGATGATGGAATTCAATTTGTACTTAAGGACGTTCGTATATCACATGATTTGATAAAAAATTTATATATTGTTAACAAATTTAATATTTTTATATTAGAATTACTTATAAATTGAATTAAATCAAATCCAAATAATAACAAATTTTACTTATTTAAATTCTGATCCGATTTAATACGATGAAAAACCCGATCTTTTTATATATTTATTTCATACATAAATTTTGCTTTTACTCTTAAATCTTTATATAAATATCTCGACCCCTCATCGATATTTTTGATTTTTTTTCTATTAGGCAAATGTTTCTTTAAAATCTCCTATATTTCTCATTTTATATTTTTAAGTAACTGCCTGCCTGTCGTGATTCTTCTTTCTCCACCGAACCAATAAAAGTCTGATAAGGTTTCAATCTTCCTTTCCATACAAAAGTGCCACGAACACAAAGGCTTCATCATCATCAGTTTCACCGCTTTCAGTCAGCCACAACTTGGCCTCTTGCTCATTATCACCAATCAAAGGTTTCAGCTGACAATATACATATATCTTCATTGGCGACATGACCTTCACAGTCACAGCACTCAAGCACGGATTAGACGCTGTGGGATCCATGAAAGCTTCCACTTATTTTGTACTTAAGCATCTAATTGTCAAAAATAGATTTCCAATTAGCTCATATGCTTGCTTTCCCGTCAAAAAATAGAAATTAAAGAAAGAAAGAAGGGAAAGATTTGCACATGGTGGGGTAGGATAACCTTTAAATCTTTTTATCTTTATCCCCAGAAGGTAACAATTAATCATCAAGCTCCCTTTCATTATTTTGTTTTCAATAAATTCCCCCATTATTAATTCCATTTTAATATTGTAAAAAAAAAAAAAATCCCTTCATATCTCTCCAAAGTTGCATGGGACTGCAAATTTAAGGGAATCTTCCTTTTTGAATGCTACGAGAGTGGATACCCTTCCTTCGAACCAAAAATCATATAGTTACCAACCCTTCATTCTTCCTATTCTTTGTCTTGGATTTAAGGGAACTCTTTTCTTCTGCTTTCTTTTTTCCATCTCCTTCTCCATTTCTGGATAATTGAAGTTATATAATGAATGTTATTACGAAAATATAAATCGTAACTTCATGTTGATGACTGCTACTTAAATCTCGACTATTAGTATATTGTTTAGTATTCACCGAACCTTCATGAGTTCATATATATATATATATATATATATATATATATATATATATTATATTTTAAAAATATACCAGCTGTCAAATGGGACAGGTTTATGGCTTTCCCTCCATTGCATATTCAATAAATTCGGGTAATGACACATCTGATTCTTCCAATATGGTCCCCCTATGCTCTATTGCTACTTGGAACTTTGTTTGGTACTGGAAACAACCATTGCTTCGATGCTGCCTTGCCCCTTCTGCAATTAATATATAGAATCTGGTCAAAAATGAAAATCACTGATCAGGAGTTAGCTATGGCCCATAACTTAGCATCAAACAGCAACAAAATATCAAATCATTGAACAGAAAGAAAAGAAAAATGGGATACCCAAATCACAGTATTTAATACTATAAGACTCAGATTTCAGAATAATCTGTTTATCACTATTGGTTTTAATATAAGATTTTAGGGTTCATCCTAAGTGAAAGCCGAAGCCCTTTAGTTGGAGTAGGAGAGGATCTTGATTTTTTTCATGATTAGTTGATTTAAGTGACGAAAACAGTGCTTTTTATAGATATTTTCAGCAAAAACATATTTATCTTAGTGCTGAAAATAGTAGCCTTTATCTTTGAGAAACGTCAGGAGGTGGTAAATATACAAAAACATACACAAAACGACATAAGCTTACCTTCAAATTTCAAATGATAATTCATTATCATCATCTCTAGATTCAAAGTATCTTACATATTCAATTAGGTAACTCGCACCACATATTTGATTATTAATAGTTAGTTTTAGGTTTGCGTCTTTGTAATCGGGGAGTAATTTGTTCCAAAAGAAAACAAAACAAAACAAAACTATGACAAGATCTCATTGATGCAATAATCTTTAAAAGGATAAGAACACATTGTGAGCCATGAATTAAATTTTATATGAAATACTTTATTATTCTGGACATAAAAA